>LOJH01012560.1:8143-24270 GCA_001685095.1 Ellobius talpinus
GCCACCATGTGGTTGCTGGGAATTGAACTCAGGACCTCCGGAAGAGCAGCCACCACTCCCAACCTCTGAGCCATCTCTCCAGCCCCTATGCATGTTCTTTAACAACTTGTGGTGGAAGACATAAGGGTCAGATTCAGAAATCCCATATGGAGCATCTTGCTTTGGTCTCCTGTCTGACCAAAACTGTTCCCCTTTATCTACTTTGTGAGGATGCTTGTGCTAAATGTGAGAAAAATCCCACTTCTGAAGCACTCATCTGCACCATGAGGCATTTGAGTGGGAAATCAGAGGTTTGCTTAGGAGAACTACATCCTGAGTATTGATTCCCTTTTCCTCTGTAAAATGGAAGACCAATTAGAGGCAGATAGTGATTCTGCCAGGGATACCCCCAGCACTTGTCCTCCCCCATCCAGGCACCATCTTTCTGGGCCAGAGATGGGATTTGCTTCATCAAAAATGTGCTGTGAAGTCCCCTTCACATCTTCGATCGGCTCTACGAGGCCATCCTTGACTACATCCACAGATGCTGTGCACTTCTAGCAGAGATGCAGAATCCAGTGCCAAGTAGGAAGGGGAGGAAATTAATGGATGCTTTAGAACCTGGCAGGAAATTTAAATGCCAGTGCTTTTCTGGGGCAGGCCCCATTGGAGTCTCTTTGCTCCAGCTGGACTATCCTCCTGCCCAGTTCCAGCTTGGCCTTGTCTCTCCGATCCATGTATTCAGCAGTGGCTCTTGTATCCTGGAGCTGAGCAATGAGGCCTGGGGCAAGGCATTCATCAAGGCTCTTCCTTCTAAGCCCTCCCCCATGGGCAAGGAGGATCTCTTCCATCCTGGGAAGTAGCCTATCAAGCAAGCTCTTGGGGGCTCAGAGTGGCACCCCCCACACACACACACAAAGAACAGTGACAATGTGCCTAGCCAACATATACAGAGACTTTCTACTGCTGCTATGTACAATGCCCTTTGCCTCTTTAGCAAGGGGTCTATGCGTCTGAGGAACAGACAGTATCATTGGCACCAGCATTTGCTCTGCTGGTGGGCGCCCAGAACCTCACATCACTTCCTTTTAGTCAATAGATGTGCTACCATCACTTTTCTGCCATTTGACACATGAAAGTACTGTCATCCGGGAAGGAAAAAAAATCTCCATTCTCCAAATTAAAAGTAAAATCAAAGGAGCTGAGCCACAAGGAAAATCTAGGCTGGCCTTTTTGTCCCCAGGTTTCTGCTCCTTATCCTATTCCACTGTAGATCCCAAAATACAGACAGACAGACACGGATATGCTGCAGGTCTCTCCCATCCCTTGCGGAAACTAAACTCTTCTACTGATAAATTAATAAGGCAAATGCCTACCCTGGATCCAGGTCAAAAGGCCAAACCCAGAGAGTAGAAAGTAGGTATTGAAGAGCAAGTGATTGGCCCAGTGAACTGTTGATGAAGACCAGGGCTGGGGCGAGGAGAAAATCGTTTATGAACACGTGGAAAGGACCATTCCTATGTGAGTCCTTCTTGCAGAGCCAGAAGAGGGAACTTAAGAGGTTTGCTTTCAGAAGGCCTGCTCCCAAACAAAGCTAAGATTTCCCTCTGTGCTGGAAAAGGCTGGAGTAATTTTATGGGCTGTACAGAGAGGGGAGATGTGTGTGAGACTAGCTTGTCACAGCAGTTAAGAAAGCTTTAGAAGCTTTAGTCAACACGGGTTTATGTTACCCAGAGGACTGGAAGGTGTGTGCTCATTCCTCTCATTCCTATGTCCAGAGGACAGACTCTTAAGCCAGGCTTAAAGACAGATAGGTCAGAACTTTCTTATAGAAATCCAGTGTGCATGGAACCCCACGGGACCCCTCTGTGGTCTTGGAGGTACAAGCAGGGGTCTTTGCTGGCAGCTGAGCTGTCCCTCTCTGTGGTATTATGCATGGAAAGCCTCACACAAGAGACAGCAGCATCCTCAAGTCGCCTTCTATTTAGATTTGCAATGTGAGGAGGGCCTCAAAGCCAGAGCCACCGGCCTAGAGGCGAGGATACACACACAGAGACCCCTTGCCGTGGCCCGGCTGCCTGCTTTTACCACAGCCAGCGGGTGCCAGTCTCTTGGAAACATGTCAGCCGTTGCAGAGTGGAGTGCCTCACAGACATGGAGACTATCGTACAAGGCTGGGACAGCACCAAGATCTCTTCCCAACCTCTTCCCGGTGTATATTAATTATGTATAATTGTAGGACACTTCACACGTTTACATGACACATTTTGATGGCATTCTCTTGTCCTTCCCAATCCTGCCGACCTCTTTCCTCTCCTCACCTAGTCCTTCTCCTCATTTCACTCTTCGAAGGATCTCCAAAAGTTTTATGTGTGCAACTGTATGACCATCAGGGCGGGGCATCAATCTACATCAGAAATGTGGTGTGCCCAAGAGGTCTGCCTGGTGGGGTAGAGTGGGACCGGCTTAATTGTGTATTCTGTTACACATGGCCATTGCGAAAACTTGTGGGCAAGTGGAGAAGACTAAATCCATGGTATTTACTAAAATCAAAGCCAAAGTCAAATTACCTCTTCTGAGGCTCCGAGCTACATCGTATTCAGGACCCACCCAGTCAACACGGGAAAGAAAAACCCTGGCTCTCCCTGTGTATGCTCAAATGTTTGAGGTGAACCGATGTGATATTTGTAACTTAATTTAGATGCTTCAGAAAGCACACACAGGGATCCATTAAACAGAGTGTCAGGGGTAGAAGGTGGGCCATATTCTTTGTTCTGTCTTGTAAAC
The DNA here is from genome assembly GCA_001685095.1 of Ellobius talpinus. Lineage (NCBI taxonomy): Eukaryota > Metazoa > Chordata > Mammalia > Rodentia > Cricetidae > Ellobius > Ellobius talpinus. The sequence goes on from LOJH01012560.1 coordinate 10,910, forward strand.
TCTCCTGTGGGTTTGAGAGTCCTCACGGTCATAAGATGGGGAAAGCTATATAATTCAGAATTCAGGGACAAGCTCAGAATGACCAGCTGAATCGAAGTGAAGGCTGTATCAAGTAGTCTTGTTTCAGAAGTCAAGGTTCTGAGCAGTCTGTTTGTCTAGTCTGGCCTCCACACAGGTGCTCTGTCAGCCTGTGAAGCTAACTCATCAGTAAGCTGCCGTGACACCTAGGGCAAGGTGGCTTGCAGCAAATCGAACTCCAGATTCCTGAGTAAGGCTTCTCACATCACAAGCACAGTCAGGACTCTACCTCCAGTCAGGCCAGTTCTAAAGCTGGGCTCTAGATTTTAGGGGCTCTAACCTCCCATTGTTTCCCTGACGTCATCTCTTCATTAATAAATGTTCATCAAACCTCATGCCGTGTACAAAATATATAGATAACAAAAATAAAAATCAGACTGAGGATATAACTCAGGGGTAGAGCATTTGCCGGCATGCGCAGAGCCCTGCAGTTCTACCTTCAGCATTGGAGAAAGAAACAGGACAGAGAACACTGTTCATGGTTATAAAGTATAGCTGTTCGTGGTTACAAAGTATAACCAAGCGTCTCAGAAAATAGAACAAATGGCAAATAGCTACGTCTGGTCTGCCCTCCAGGAGATGAAAATGTATAGTGGAAATGATCTGGAGATCTGCCCATCTATTTCTTTTAAAAAAATTGGTAATAAGGAAGAGAGTGATTTTATGAAATTCATCTAGACGCTTGGCCATCAATACTCCACAGTCTAGCCTAGAAAGAAGCCTACGGGTGGGGGAGACAACTCAGTCAGTAAAGTAGTAAAGCGCCCATGCTGCAAGCCCAAGGACTTGAGTTCAATCCCCAAACCCATGACTGATGATCAGTGTTAACTGCCCAATCTGCCAGGGTCTAGAGCTTTCTGTGAAGCGGGCCCTTGACACCTCTGTGGGGATTGTCTAAGCTGCGCTGGTCTCTGGGGAGGTTGACATGGGATGATCTTTATTACATTGATATGGGAAGGCACACTGTAATTGTGTGTAGAACTATTCTCTGGACAAGAGTGAGCTGAGCACAAGTCTATTACTCTCCACTTCCTGAGCTGTGATGCCATATCCATACGATCAGCCAGCTTCCTGCTCCATATGCCATACCTTCCTGTTCGCTGCCATGCCTTCCCTACCATGACAGACTGTACATCGTAGAGCTGCGAGCCAACATACATGCTTTCTCCCTTCAGTTGACTTTCCAGGGTTTTTAACACAACAAAAGAAAAGTAACTCAGACAACGAGTTACAGAGGAAAAAAAAATAAAGCAGGGGTTTTGCAGCATGCTTTATAACTTCAGTGCTGAAATGGCAGAGGCAGGGACAGGTGGGTCCCTGAGGTTTACTGGTCAGTAGCCTTGGCTCTTGGTGGGATACAGGCCAATGAGAGAGCTGAATCCATAAACTAGGGAGACGGTACCTAAGGAAAAACCCCCAAGGTTGTCTCCTGGCCTCCACTGGCATATATACACCTGAGCACTCGTGCACCTGCACACATATGAGTGTGCATGCACACATACCAAAAAGAAAACCTACAGTATATTTTGCATGCTCCATCTCTGAAGAAAAAGAAGCCAGTTTGACAGCCTGTAAGGAAGTGGTCCTCGGTGGAGAAAATAGGGAGATGTTGGTTAAAGGTTTCAACATTTAGTTAGAAGCTGAGTAGGTGCTCAGGGGACTGAGGAGGGTTTTCTCCAACACAGTAAAAAGGTAACAAGTGATGAATACTAATTAACTGATGCGGTATTCATCCCACAGCATGCACTTATGTAAGTCATCCCAGCATATACTAGAAATAGATACAATTCCATTTGTCTATTATATTTCAGTGATACTGGATATATATGTATCACACACACACATATAAAATGTCTTTCTCATATGTCCAGTCTGAGAGTCTGGGGCTAAATAAAAATAATATCCAATAAGCTAGCAAGCATGCAGAATGGACAAACAAGACAAACATCATGATAGCCTGCTCTGATCTTGGAGAAACCCTTGGGTAGAGACAAACAGGACAATAGGAGCTTCCTGTGATGACCCAAAGCCTCAAAAACAGAAAACTCTCATCAACAGTGTGCGGAAAGCAGCCATCAACTGCCCAGGTTGGCCAGGGAGAGCAACAGGTTCCTGAGCAGGAACAAGCAGGTGGAGGGGCCCAATTCAGGGAAACCCCTATCATGTTCAATGATCCAACCTGGGTCAGCAAACATGGATGATGGCAAGCCTTTAGCGTGCATTTCTCCACTGTGCTTAGGTTGAAGGAAATAGGAGTGACATGGAAGCCGGAAGGTCTCACGGGTTTTCCCAACCTGTGGCCTTATCCAGAAGGAAAACGACTCTTCTCTTCCTCAAGTTCCAAACATTGGGAGAATATGAGCATAGGAAGCCACAGTGCATGCCTTTAATGAATGCATCAGAAAAGGCTCTCCTGGTGCAGACACCACACTAGATCTGTGCTGGGAACTTCTGTTAGGCCATCTGAATATTCAAATTCAATTTTCTTACATTCTCAATTTGGGGTGGCATGACTGCACTCTCTTAATTTTCTACATCCCAGTCCACAATAATTTCATCTCATAATTTTTCATGTGCTTCTGTCCCAGGTTGGCCTGGGGTCATGTATGAAGTGGCTAAGGGTGGACATCTCTATTACATTCCCCTGGCTTTTTGTAAGGTTTGAAAAAGGAAGAAACTTTTGGCTCCTCTAAATGCAAATCTTCCCTGGAACCCTGTGCCTAATCTCTTACAACTAATTAATCTGCTGGAGCTGATGAAATGTTACCTCTGCATTTTTTTTGTTCCTTGTATACAATTATTGTAACAGTGGTGAATTAATCAATATTCCCAATCCAACTGTAAAAACAATCAAGAAAAGCAGTGCTTTTCAGGGGGAAAAAACCACCAAATAATATTTATTAACTCCGTCTCAACCCACAGCAGAAGCAAATGCCGTTCAGGCATTTTCTGCAAGTGTAATAAGCAAACTCAGATACATGATGGAGGTGGCATGTGCCAATAATTTCACCATTTTACACTGCAGAGTAATTGAAGGATTTAATGAGAAACAAACCAATAAAAATAAATAGACCATGCTAGAGGAGGAAAAACTGATCTGGAATGGAAGTTGCTCCATTGTGAGTTGAGATCTTTTTTTTTTTGGCTTAGTTTGACCATGGCAGTGGAGTGGGGGGGCGTGTTTTGGGGCAGGGGTACACAGTGTCAACACAAGTAGCCCGTATTTTCAGAGAAAAGAGCAGAATGTTTTGTTCCTGCAGACGGACATCCCAGCCAGAGCCAATGTGACTTGTGGAACAGGATGTGATCTTCCCACCTCCTGCAGTCTTGTGTGTCCCTCCTGTGATGCTCTACAAGGTCAGGGACACTGTGCTGGTGGCCAGGAAACAGTGAATCTTGCTAGTGGTTTCCAGACTGAGGTGAGCTTGACCCGGAGAAGCACCACCCTAGGGATATCTCCTGCTGGCTCTTGAAGGCAAGTGTCCTTTTGGGAGCCTGCTAAGTATCAGATACAGCAGGGGGCCTGGGACTCAGGACCCCCACTCACAGAATGAGTCAGTGCTCTTCAAGTGCGAATGAGTAGACACTGAGCTCACCCACCTTTATGCTTGAATCAAGGATGAGCCGGGCATGGTTCCTGTCTGTGGGGCTCATGGTCAGGCTGAGAACACCTACCAGGGCTTATAGGGATGTGGCGTGTAGTTCCCTAACCATGAAGCACAAGTCCTCAGTAATGCTTCTGGAAGGAGGAGACCTCAGGCAGGGTCTGGTGGGGAAGGGCACTCTGAGAAAGCAGGCTCAGCAAGGCGAGAGTGCACAGGAGAGGGACGATCAGCAAGGCAGGCAGAGAGGTCCCAGTCTCAAAACTGAAGACCTCCAGGAACAAGAGGATCATGGGAAGGACAGTGACATGATAGCTGAGAGTACTAAACATAGTGGATGTTTAGTACCTCATGCTTGAGAATGATCCTGAGGTCAAGACCTGCCATCTCCAGTACCTTCCTGCAGTGGAAGAAGGGAGATGTAGTTCAACTCAGCGTTTTAATGCCTTGTGTTCACATTCCTTGACTCTGCTGATTCTAGGCCCATAGTGAGGAGAACGCCATGGGACTGGGTAGCAGACATTGCTCACATCCTGATGAACAGGAAACAGAGACCTACAGGAGCCCAAGACGAAACACAGCCCTCAAGGACATACCTACCCCTAGAGGTGCACTTCCTCCAGCTACGCTCTACCCCCCATGCCTCCAAAACTTCCCCAAATAGAGCTAACAGCTAGAAACTCACCCTTCAACAAATGGACCTTCTGAAGGGAACTCTTCATGTTCAAACTATAACCTCAAGGAAAACTGAGTCATTATGGGGTGTGGAGGAAGGCAAGGTGCTTTCTGAGAGAGGTGCCCCCGCCACCCACAGGTTTGAGGCAGGATGGAGAGCCATGGACCACAGATCAAACAGTTCTCTTCAGCCATGCTCAGCTCCTGGGACAGTTCCGGGGTAAGTCTGGCCATCTGATTTGAGTCTCAATAGCACACTTACCATGCTAGGCTGCTCAGAGACTTCAACTCCAATGGGAAGTGACAGAAACACCACCAGGGAGCAGCCTTTGGGGATCAAACCTGCAGAGACTGGACAGGATGGGGTTGGAGTATGACAGCAGACCCAGAGCTCCCATGGGGCTACTACTCCACTCACTGATCTGGAGCCTGAAAAAAAAACCTCAAGAAAGGGATCCATCATGATTATTTTGAATTCAGAGCCTCTGTCTCAGAAGCTAGGCACGGACTGCAGTGCATCCCTTCCTGAGGAACATGGATTGGTCAAACTCTGAGCCAATTTCTTTGTGAAGTCTAAACCATTGGACCTCCACTGTGTTTCCCTGCTGCCTAGTGAAAGGCTGCAGCCAACAGAGCAGCTTGGAGACTCCCATGAAGACACCACAAGTCACCACGGCATTGGCTGCAGGGCTTCCGCCATGATGGCTGGTTGGTCGGTCATGGCAGGCTTCCTCCCCAGCTGTCCTCAGCACCTACAGGCTGAGTCTCTGAGCTGGTGTCTTCCTCACTGCTCCTGGTCTGCAGTGTCAGACATCATCAGTGGATGCCAGTGGGGAAAACATAACAAGGACACAAAGCTGATTTCTCCAAGCTCGTTAGTATAGAAGCCCAGGCGGTGCGGGGTTGACCCCACAAGTTAGCACCCGGCGCTGACCTCTGTCCTCATGTGCTGCCAAATGAGCCCATTGAGATGAGAGCATTAGCAAACTTGAGCAGACATGTGTCAAAATCCCTGTGGAGAATTCAAGCAAAAGAATACTAATGAGTTATCACACCACACTAGCGTGGACTTTCAAAACTACCGGCGTTGTGATTGACTACACTCCAGCAAGGGTGAGCTTTATGAGAAAGAAGATTTTTATTATTAGATTTTAAAAATTCTGCCTTTCTCCATTGGCCGGAATAGAGATTTCCATTTAGTGGTGTGTTTACCACTCTTTTTAGCGTCCTCAGACCAAATCAGCCCAGAGCTCAGTCCACTTGCCCATCAGACACCCAGAAGCAACCCGCCTGTCCCACATCTAGAGTGGTTGTCATTTAATGAGATGGGTTATAGCTCTCACACATGCCTGGACTCAATAATAGAACCGAAGTGAAAGTAATTGCCAAGCACAGCCATGGTTTACATGTTAGTTATTGTGGAACACCAAAAACCGAGGGACCACACTGGATTAAATGCAATTAACACTGAGGGCATGGTGTGAGTCTCCTGGGAGGGGAACAGTCAGGCCGTTACTGCTTGACTTTTGATGGAAGGAAGAGACAGTGTGCTGTTGCCCCTACTGCAGGAGCTGAAGCCTTCTGAGGATTTGAGCAACACCAGGCCTCTGGCCAGGGTAACACATGATGTGTCCCTGTGTTCTAAATGCTCCCCAGGAGTATGACTTCAGGCATTGAACATCACATGCTAAGACACAAGCGTGTTGGCACCAGATTTGTTGGCACATGCCTGTAATGTGGGATATGAAGTTTAAGATTTGCCCAGATTAAACAGTGAGTTCAGGGTAAACCTAAGCAGCTTCCTGTGATACCACCTCAAAGTATCAAAATAATAAAAGGGGAGGATAAAGAATAGCTCAGTTTTAGTGCTTGACAGTTTGTGTAAGGCCCTGGGTTAAATCCCTAGCAATACACATATACCCCTTCCTAAACACCACACACAGACACACAGACACACAGACACACAGACACACACACACACACACACACACACACACACACACTACACTACACAGTAAGCATCTAAGCATCTTTGGACCCAAATAAGTCTGCCTGAGTGTGGGACCCATGGATGAACAGGGGTTAGAGGATGGAAGGCTAAGGGCCAGAAAGGGAAGATAATGTTCTTCAAAGATGGAGAGGCAGAGCTTATTGTGAAAGGGGAGCCCGCATTGGCAAGCAGAATCTTTTAGAGATTTTTCCTCCACTTCCCACTTGTGCTCATCTATGGGCTGATCCCTGGCATTTTATTGGCGGATCTGTGGTAGTTGGGTAGGAGTAGAAATACCATTGCTACAGTCAGGGCAGGGAGAGAAAGAAGATGAGAAACAGCAGACCAGAGGTTAATTAGAAAAGGGATGTCATAGTAGTCACTGGAGAAAACTGGTTATTTGGACCGGGGAGAGACTTCATGAGAATCCTCTGTCACAAGGCAAGATGCGTGAAGGCTTTGTACCAGCTTTGAACCACATGATTCCATGACACTGAGTGTTGCATTGATTGGAAGGGATTGCTCAGGGCCAAGGGGCCATTTAAGAGGCTTATCAGGACCCAGGGATGATGTAGGATCAGGAAGGGACAAATAAGTAGTGTAGTGATGGTAGCCAGGAGTGCTGGGCCTCTGATAGAGGAGATTGAAGTGATCATCTGGATGACAGAGGAAGTCGGCGGGGTGGGGGAGGTAACAGGTTGGGGGATCATGTTGAACAGGGAAAAAGGTACAGATGGTCAACTCAGCCACCTTATCCAAAATACCCTTACTTCACAAGTAAGAAACTGCACATCTGTAATCTCAGTACTGAGAAAGATGAGGCAAGAATATCGCAAGTTGATGGCTAGCCTGGTCTACATAGCAAGATTTTGTGTAAATATTAACCCTAAGGCTTGGAAGTGGCTCAATGGAAGAACAACTGTTTATCAAGCTGGAGGCTCTGGGCTCCATTTCAAGGTAGAGAAGGAAGTGGGGAGGAGCAACATGCACCTTATGAGACTTTGTAGAACAGAAAAGAAATAACCTCAATGCAACTAAATATGTTTACATACCTTAAAATTCTGAGCTATACTGTCCACATTTCATCTTTGGATTGTCAGGTTTCCTTGACTGTGTCGGACAGACACACATTACCTCAAAAATGAGACATAATGAGTCATTTTTCCCAGTATAAAAAGGTTAAGATTGAGCCTAGAGGACTGAGTTAACATCTCCTGTCCTGGGGTCTCTTACCATGCCCCAGGAAGATCCATTCTCTGTGTATCTGCTATCTCTTTCTGACCAGTTTAGGTAAAGGGGGGAGACCATTGGGAATCCTGTGCTATTTCACTCCATGGCAATGCAGAAGAAAGGGCCTGTACACATAGGCCATCAGACGACCCCCAGGGAGTGTCTCAGTCTAGGCCGCGTGTCCACTCGTGCAATCAATAAGCCAAGTCAGTCATTCATTGAAGCCAATATTGATTGAAGATCCTCAACACGCCAGATAGAGTCCAAGCATTAGGGACTTGGGAGTGAACACAGCAGTGCGACTCTGAAGGAGTTTAAAGAATAGTGGGGAAGGACCCACAAGTGAAAACCAAGCAAACAGAAACCAACAAGCAAACCAAGCCTGATGCCCAATGATCCACTAAAATCATCCCGAGGGCCACAGAAGGAGAAGGAATTTCCATTTTCAAAGCAACAAACTAGCACGTGTGCGCCAGGTCAGAGGTGGAGGGAATAAAAATGGCAAGCTTTTCCCTTATGAGCTAGATTCAACATTGTAACTGGGCAGACAAAATGGAAATGTAGAATTGTGCAAAGTTCTGGTTTGATAGTTTCCCAGTACCTACCCAATGGGGATTATCCAGGAGCCAGGAAGTGCAGAAGCCTCATTCTGGCATGTTTCTGTCCCATGCATTCTTCTGTCTCAAATATGCCCTGAAGAATCAAAAGGAACTTTCCGACCAGACCTCGGTCTGCAGCTCTGCTTGTACCCGGGCTCCTCCTGGTCACTCATGTGGATCTTCTGAGCAAACACAATCAGAGGCCAGGGCCTTGTTTCTACTCTCTTTGGCACCCTAGAGCTTGACACAGGGCTTGGCACACTGAGTGCAAACTGTATATGTTCATTCAAGGGGTGATGCTAATTCATTGGAATTTATAGAAACAGCTATATCCAACCATAAAGAATTAAGGTTCGATATGAAAAGGTCTCAATAGTGGTCGGTAGGCATCTGTTCTAAGAATGACCTCTCTTTTCAGCAAAAGCAGTAAGACTGCATCAGAGGCATTCCTAACACTTGATGTGTTTCAAGGGTCATCACGTTGACATTTAGTGGCTGTTAGTAGCCACACACTGCCTTAGTCCTTCTGACTGTGTTTCCAGTCTCCAATGTCTTTTCTGTCCTTCCTAAAAAAGGCTTCCTTGTCCTGGTCCTGCTGTTCCCCATGCAGGGCCATCTCATCTCAAACTTCCATATTGTGTGGCAATCTTTTAAAGTCCACAGTGTCCCCCATTTCAACTGCAATTAGCCCAGGATGTTCAGAACGAACAAGACCAGTGATTTGATGGTCATGTTTGCTGCCCCACATTTTAGAACTAGGGACCTGAAGTAACATCACCCATGTAGGGCATTATGTGTGAGCTACCTAGAGTCTACTCTTGTAAACCTAACTTGTGGCCTCTTAGCCATCTCTGGAGAGCCCCTCTTCTTCTATTGCTTTTCAAGTCATAGACATTGACCAGTTTTGAGCCAGAGGAACAGGAGCAAGTACAGCAAGGGAGCAAGGCAGGGTCCCTATGTGAAAAGATGCTGTGGTGAACCCAGCTCCCTGACAGTAGGTGTGGTGGGCAGCTATACCACATATATGGGCAATCTAACAAATTTGTAGATCAACAAGAATCATTTAGGGAAGATACATATAAGCCATTTCACAGGAGTTTGGTCATAGATCAAGCCATGTAACTTACTAACAGCCATCCCATTTTTTTTTCTTCTTGAAAGGAAATACCCCTAAAAGTAGAACAGACATGTTGCCATTGAAGGTCTAATGGGCAGTAGTAACTTTGTCTGGGGAGGCTCTCCTCTCAGTCAACCTCTTACATCACAGCCCATCCTTTTGGGGACATTCAGAAGACAATGCTTTGAAAGTAAAGGTGACAAAGATGTAATTGGCCTTCTTGGTCAAGGATATCTTTCTTGTAACTGAATGGGAAGATTCAGATTCCTCACTCATGAGAGGGCCTAAGTGTCCACATCATCCTCGTTGTCACCTCCGTGTCCTCGCCACTCATGATGCCCTTGCACTGTCCTCATCACCCATGAAGTCACCACAGTACTCTCACCACCCACAATGTGACCACAGTAGCCTCATCACCTGTGACATTACCATCTGTGGCTCACAACTGTGCATAGCTCACAGCTCACGTGGCTGACTTGGTGGATAGCTGTTGATTCACCCGGGAAAGAAAAGACCCCAGGGCAAAGCCCATGCAAGAGGCTTCCAGGAAACACCTCAGCAGGAGTGCCCGAGGTAGGAGAGAGACCCCTCTCCTGGACTGGAGGAGGCCACTCAGAATTGGAGGCCACTGGTTTCCTTATATCTCAGGACAGGCCGGTGGGCCGGATACAGGCTGGGTCCATGAACCTATGGCACAGGCAGACTCACCCAATGAATTAGCCACCTTACAGTCTGGATTCCAAAGAAAGGGGCTCGCTGAGCCCAAGAGAGCTCCAGGAGAACTCTAATCCTGGAGTCAGGGTAGTTTGGAGCCAAGAGACAGTCCCTCCCCTGCTCATACGATGCCCTGCATACCACACCCAGCTCAGTCTCTTAGGCTCCAGCACTTTGCTCAAAGCTGAGACTAGCATGTCTCGCTGGGGGATTTAGTGTGCTTTAACACCACAGTTTGACTTGCCAGACAGAGTGTTCCAAAATAAACTTACAGTTCATGGTGGGATAGTGTGGGTTTGTTTTTCTCATAATTACAAACCAATAACATGGCAAGTGTTGCTTAAATAACAAGATGATTGAGAAGTAAGATTAGAAGCAAGCCAGGGCTAACACAGCTCCTTCCACCCCCTCTTGAGAGCAAGTTAACCATTCCACAAATGCTCGTCACTGAAAAGAAGAGAAAATGAAGAAAGTCAGAGGTTTAAAGGTGTTTTTAAAGATAAGGGTGGGGGATAGGGAGATATCTCAGACGGTAGAGATACTTGAACACAAGATTAACACCCTGAGTTTGATCTCTGGATCTCTGGATCCCCCAAGGTGTTGGGAGAGTTGTTCTCTGACCTCTACACACACACACACACACACATACACACACACACAAAATAATAAGACAACAAATAGATTTAAAAACAAAAAAATGAATGAAGAAATGCTAGCCAGGAACACAAGAGATTGACAAGCTTAGAGGCACATGAAAAAGAGAGAAATAGCTTTAGAAGGGTCAGAGTCCAGCAGGCTCAGAGGAAACTGCATGTCAGTCACATGAAGGACAGTAGACATGATTAGTCCTTAGCCTCAAAGCAGAAGGCCTGAGTTTCAGACAAACAACTACCCTTAAAAGTAGGTCTAGTAGCCTAACACTTAACACGCAAGGATGTGTCCCAAAAGAATAAAAGCCTTTTGGAGAAAATAACAAATATGCAGGTGTTAGGGACCCCCAAATAAGTCCTTAGGATTCCTGCTGACTTCTTTTAGGCAACAGCTGACCCCTCTGTCAAGAAGCACAAAACAAATCTGCCAAACAGGCAACAGCAAGCTTCAAGTCAGCTTTTCCACAGGCAGTCTGGTATATGACTGGACAGCCTGCCATTGCTAGAAGATAGTTCTGCATCACTCAATGACCAGAAAAAACCCTGAGAGATGACAGCTGCTTTCAAAGACGCAACATAGGCATCCAGACCAGAAGGCATATAGATATTCCCAGCAAAGTCAATCAGGATAGATTCCCAGAGGGATTCAAGATCCTTGTGCCCATAAAGCATGCACAAAGAGGGATGAAGAAAGAGAAAAGGCAAGGAAAGACATAGGGTTTTTCCGTTTGGGAGACTTCCCCGTTGGAGTCGTAATGCATTCTGGGTGTGCGTGCCACCCGGTCATCTGCTCTCCCCTCACATGGTCAGAGTGGCCACACCGCAGGCTGGAAGGTCATCTGGGACAATGTTTAGAATGAGACTGCAGGCTCTGTTTGGTCTGGGTTTAGCTGTGGAGTGCTTCGTTTTCTCTCTCACACCCATTTGTCTGTGTTACTTGAGGACACGTTGTAAGACATCTTTGTTTTTAAAGGAGATAAAGCAAGAAGACACTGTAACCAGTCCCTCACAGTCCTGGTTGGGAACAGCATGCAAATGGGGCATCTAGACCAAATTCACTTGCTTCATCTTTCTGTTGCTAACTTGTTGCTGTGGCAAGAAGAATTGACAGAACCAACCCGAAGGAGGGAAGATTCATTGTGACTCTTGGTTTCAGAGGTGTCAACCTCAGGTCAGTTGGTTCCATTGCTTTGGGCTTGTGATGGGGCAGGATGTCATGACATTGAGGGTGTGCAGTGGAGGAGGCTGCTCATCTCGTCAGGATGCAGGGAGACGGAGGCTGGGATGCTGTGCTACCATGTTTCCTTTCTCCACCCTGTTAGTTCCATCCTGGACTTTCCTCCTTTTGCTCTTGCTCCATTCAGGCTCCCAGACTACTGGATATCCCTGCCCACATTAGTATAAGTCTTCCTCCTTCAGGGGTTCTCTCAAATGCCAGCCAGCTTTACAGACCCCATCTTAGAAACATCTAAAAGTGGGTTTTGTTGATCTCAGAGGTATTTTTCAACCCAGTTTGTTGACCACCATTTTTAACCATCATAGTTTTTTTTAATAAAAATGAGACTTTCTAAATGCTTTAGAAAAATGTTACTAGTATAAAAGTGGCTAAATACTGAATATTCCAGGTAGGTTGAAAAGGAAAGTTTCCCTCTATGTTTGTTTCCATCCTTAGTTCCACGTTCCATGTTCATCATTTTTTAATAAATTTCATCCATGTTTCGTAAGTCAGGTGCCCATATTTATTTTCATTTCTAGACTTAACTTTTGACGTTGTTGTAAAAGCTGGTTTTTGTAAACTTGACACAAACTAGAGTCACCTGGAAGAAACCCCCTCAACTAATCTGTGGACTAATCTGTGGACATGTCTGTGGGGCATTTTCCTGACAGTCCTGGGTAGGTGGGCCTGGGTTATGTAAGAAAGACTCGTGAGTGATCCAGGGAGAGCAAGCCAGTGAGCTGAGTTTCTCCATGGCTTCTGCTTCAGTTCCTGCACCCAGGCCCCTGCCTTGAGCTCCGTCCTGCCCCGACTTCCTTCTGTGGTGTACTGTGAAGGGGTCCGTGTTACATCACAGCAACAGAGAAACAAGCAGAGAATGTTGTGTAGGCAGTGATTGCTAGGAAAGAGAAGTGTTTAGCTCAGTTCCAATTCCCATGCCTCTTCTCATTTGGTTATCTTCCTCAACTGCTCCTTTTTAGAGAATCGAGCAATTAGTTCCATTTTCACACAGATATCTTCTTCCCCCTCCCATCTCTTGATTTTCTCAGCTGTCCTTTCCTTTTGCTTCACCAAGGCTGTAGCTTCTATACCCTGATAGAGAGTCAGAGTCATTGCTGAATCTTCCTGAAAGTCTTTTCCAGTGCTTAAAAAACCAATGAATGAGTATTATTTCCATGACTCCAATTCTGGAAGCGGAGATGATGATGCTCGCAGCAGCAGTCAAGTCTCTTCAATAATTACCTTTCTTTTCTCAGTGACCAATTGGTCCTGGGTAGCTATAGAAAATGTTCCTGAGACTGAGTTAAAGTTGATTTCACTCCTTTTACTTGCAAGCATTCTTTCCTTGTTCTAAGCTCTTGTTTGCATGACCTCAGCCATAAATTTTCCTTTTCCAGACAACCACCTCCCCAAACCTCTGCCCAGCTATTCTAACATGCTTCTCTTTCTCTCTCTCTCTCTCTCTCTCTCTCTCTCTCTCTCTCTCTCTC
>LOJH01012561.1:13303-25873 GCA_001685095.1 Ellobius talpinus
CAGACAGAACACTGTATACATAATAAATAAATAAATCTTAAAAAAAAAAGAAAAAGAAAAAGAAAGTGCTTCACAAACATGCCTGGTGCCTGAAGAAGTCCTAAGTAGACATTGGAATTCATATAATTGGAATTACAGATGGATTAGCCACCACGTAGGTGTTGGGAACCAAACCAAGGTCCTCTATGAGAGCAATAAGTGTTCTTAACTGCTGAACAACTGTCCAGCCCCTACAGCTAACTTTCAAAAGCCTAGTTAACACTAGCTTAATATTTTATACACTTATCTGCATCTATTCTAAATCTATGCTTACAGGGAAGTGCATTCAACAGGAGAAATATGGAGCTGGAGAAATGGCTCAGTGGCTAGGATGCAAGTTGGTTTGTATGGACCTGAGTCTGCTTCCCAGAACCTACACATGGCAGCTCACAACAGCCTGTAACTCCAGCTCCAGGGAATCCAACACCCTCTTCCGCAGTCCACAGCACACACACAAATATGCATATAGATACACACACATACATATAAAAATAATAAAGATGAAATCCTTCTTAGAAACAGGAAAAAGTAGTCTCAATATAAATTAAATCATTCTTCTCTACTCTTATCTTATTTGGACATGGAGAACCATCTCAACTACTTATCATGATTTAGGCATCACTAAGAAAACTATTGCTTTAACCAAACCCTTACTCATGAATAACTTGAACTAGATTTATTTCCAAAATGTCCACTATGAAGGCTAATCTTCACTGTCAGCACGACTGGGACTGGGCATATCTGTGACTAAGTGAGTTTCCAAACAGGTTTAACTGAGAAGGCAAGGCACAGTATGAATAAAACTAATTAAATAACTTCTTGATTTTTCAATAATATCTGAAATTACTTTTTTGGTACGGTTAGGGATCAAACCCACAGCTTTGTTCATGTTATATAAGCATTCTACCACTGAACTACATCATAATGTGTTCTTTTCTTTCTTTTTTTAGTTATTTCTCCAGCCCCATAATTTTTTTTAAAATTAATCTTTAGGGTTAGCATACAAGTAATGAGTTTCAACATGTCATCTGTCATCTTCATGCATATATGTTCTCATTACTACACTCCTATTTCTCCCCCCAATGAGTCCTCTCTTCACCTTTCTCATTTTATGTAGTCAGTAACTCATTTTCCACCTCTCTTAAAATCTCATCCTTCCTTCACAATACCCTTTCTAGGAACACACTCTTGTATGCACACAATTTTAAGTATAGGTTCTGCATGAAAAAGGCAAATAATAAATCTGATCAAAGAATATTGATAGAACAGAATTTTACATTATTGTCCCTACATAAATACATTCTAAAAAGCCAAATGTTAAGAAAACAAAGAAGGACTGGCAATAGTGCTCAGTATAAAAGCACTTGCCACACAAGTCTGCTAGAGTTCAATTCACTGAACCCAAGGTGGAAGGAGACAATCAACTCCACAAGATGGACCTCTGACCTCCACAACAGCATTATAACATACAAGTCCTCACATACACATATAGAATAATAGTCTTTTTCTGTTTTTTTTCTTTAATTGGGGGAGGGAAGGCAGGTTGTTTGTTGGTTTGTTTCAAGGCAGTCTCACTATGTAGCCTTAGCTGTCCTGAAATTCACTCTATAGACCAAGCTGGCCTCAGACTCACAGAGATCTATCTGCCTCTGCTTTCCAGCTGCTGGAATTAAAACCATGTGCCACCACCGCCCGGAGACACAAACTTCTTTACAAGCAAAACTGTAACTGAAGAAAACTTTCTATTGCCAAGATTTAAAATATTCAAGTTTTCAGCCAAGCATGGTGGTACACACCCTTAATTCCAGAACTCAGGAGGCAGAGGCAGGTATCTCTGAGTTTGAGGATAGCCTGATCTACAAAATGAGTTCCAGGACTGCCAGGTATAAACAAAGAGACCTTGTCTCAAAAATAAGATAAAACTCATGTTCTCTACTGCATTATATTCAAATGTCTAAAAATCAGTCAGTCATGTGCATTACTGGCCATTTCACATGAACATGCACACTATAAATTCTATTTTGATATCTATTTCAAACAGAATTATTATATTCATAATACTGAGATTAATTATGTTAACTGCAAATATATTATACATGAAACCTACCCTTCAGGAGTCGTTTTAATTTTGCACAATCCACATTAATATACTGTAACAATTCTATATCATGGACATCAACACTGTCTTCTGAACAAACAGTCAACTCCTGTAACCTGAAAGTAAAAATCAAAAATAATTTACTAATTTAAGTCTTAGAACAGTCCAAGATTCTGATTCAACAGAAGAAGGGCTTGTGAATGAAGACATATTAAGAACATACTTATTTTAAAACTAAACAATACAAGCAATTTAAAGAACAGGATGAAAAATGATATTCCAGTAAACTTCATATCCATATATTTAAGACTGAGGTTTGTATTCTATTTCTCACATTAACCTCAGCTCTTTTGGAAAAATTAGTTAATTCCAAGATTGGAACACATTTTCAAATGTGTCTAGGTCTTCCTGAAATTGAACACAAGGAAATTAATAACTACTGTAGTCAGGTCAAAACTCATACAGCTGTACAACTGGAGTCTCCCAACTGTCAAAACAATTTGAGAATCAAATTTTCTTTTTTTAAAAAAAATTATATTATTTATTGTGTGTGTATGCTTGCATGCTAATGCAATCAGAAAACAAATTGTGGGAAGTGGTTCTCTCCTACCACCATATAGGCTCCAGGAACTGAACTCAGATTGTCAGGCTAGCGGCATGTACCTTTAACTGTCCAACCAAGGATACTACACAAGGCACCCTAAGAAAAGCATGCCAACTCTTTGCTTGCCAGTCTGCCAACAACAGACCTATGTATCAAGTTTGTCACAAAGCACTGTGCCTTCCCCAACCCACCTCCCCCAGTCAGTCTTACTGTTGGAACCCTGGAACCTTGTGTTGCCATGGCAATGGCTCAGCTCCCTGTCACTAGCCCTAGGAATGTGCTTTTGATCAATGAGAGGCAATTCTTGTAATTTCTTTTTCACTTCAAGGCTCATGGGGAAAAGAGTATTTAGGCTAGAACAGAAGCTAAAAGAAAAAGCTGGAGGATTTAGAAGTAGGACAGGAGAATTAGAATAAAAGCAAAACAATAAAACTGATGCAGAAAAGCACAGAGTGAGAGATTCATTTCGCCCTCAGATCCTAAGTCTTTCGCTAGCTACACCTTCCTCTCTTAACCCTGAAAATAACGTTCAGGCTGGACCCCTAAAGGCTCTCGTTATGGACTAGACTTGGGAAATCAACAAAAGTTGTCTATACATAAGCTACTGCTGTCCAATCTCATAGAACAAGCCTTGGGTGACTTTAGAGTTTTCAAAGACAGGACATTTATTTTATAGAACAATATACTTACTTAAAAACTTCATGGAAATATTGTTATGTCATATAAACATTAACAATTCTTACATAGATAGACTAAGAAACTGCATTTTTCTTTATTGTTTTCTATCTTCAATTTAAGACATTTCTTCAAGTAGTAAAAATGAAAGGGTTTTTATTTTCTATAACTTTCCAGTTTCCTATTTCCCTGTTTGTCACCTTGCTGACTCTCTCAGCATATAATGACTCAGAATATAAAAATATGCTTACTCAAAAAAACTCCATGGAAATGTTTTGTCACATAAACATTAACCAATAATATTAAATAAAATTTTAATAGTCTGTTAAGGTTACAGGATATCAAAATATTGTCACCTACTATCATAATTATAGAACAACATTTTTATTAAAAAGATTGAAAACCAGTTCTTCAACACTGGACCAAAAATCCTCAAATTTTGATATATATTCTCATTCACGTTGCTGGGAAACAAGAGTGAATGCAACAGAAGCCCGGTTGGTACAAAATTAACAAGCCAAAGACAGAGGAACCGAGGCATCAAAAGGATTGTTTCCTCCGTATTTGTCTTTTAGTTACTAAATCTCTAAGTGCACTGTATTATACCTTTCATTTGATCATAATTAAGAACCCATTAGACAGTACTTGTAGAAGAAAGGCAAACCATTTTCATGAAAGCAACTTGCAGTTACTTTATAATTTCATCCCACTGAGCACCATTCTAGATTAATTTCCCCACCTATAATGATTAAAATTTTGACTTGCCAGTAAAGATTTAAACTGTAATTTTTATTTCATTTTCTTTCTACAATTTATTTTTAAATTCATATTGTGTGTAAAAAAGGGAAATGCATGTGTATCATGGTATGCATGTGAAGGTCAGAAGACTACAGTGTGATGTAAGTTCTTTCCCATTTCTACATGGGATCCACGGGTAGAATCCATGTCCAAGAGGCTTACTCGGCAAGCGCCTTTACCTACACCAAGTGAATTCCCCACCCCAACACATTTTTTTTCTTTTTGTTTTACTTAAAGCACATTTTTAAAAGTTTGTTTATATTTTATGCATATGGGTGCCCACATATATATATGTGCACCACATGTGTGCCTGGTGTCCAGAAAGGATGTTGAATTATCTGTAACTGTAGTTATCAGTCAACTATGCAGGTACTAGGAACTAAACTTAGGTTCTCTGCAAACTCATGTTCTATACCACAAGCCATCACTTCTGCCCCTTACATTTTTTTAAGCACTGAATTTAAAAATTTCATAAAACACAGGTAAAAAAGAAATACTGAAAACACCTGATATTCTGAAACTAATGTAGATCCTGATGCCTATCTGGCTTAGAAATTTGGGGTCTTCCATTATTTGACACAATTCCTTAACATTTTTGTTTATTTCTATGTAGGAGTTTTTTGTTTTATTTTTTGAGACAAGGTCTCATTGTATAGCCCTGGTTGGTTTCAAACTCTCTATGTAAAGGCTGGCCTTGAACTCACTGAGGTCCTCCTGCCTCTGCCTCCCAAATGTTGGGATTTTAAAGTTGTGAGCCACCACACCAGCACAATACCTTACTTTTGAGTGGTATTAACTTGTTTGCCTGTAACTACTTTTCAACATCATAGTGAGAATAAAAGGAAAATAGCATATACTGTGAATACTCAATAAATGGGACTGCTTCATACACACTTAAAACACAGTCTACTTTCCAGAGAATTCTACTTTGCAATTACTTCCTTTTACTTCTATATTGTCTAGATTATTTTTAAAGTAACTTGGGATCTTATGATTGCATAGCTATGAGAATTAGATCATTAGAATCCTCACTACACTTCTCAGCTTCTCTACATGATTTGAATCTAAATAAATACGTTTAAAACACCAAACCAGGGCTCTGAATTCAATCCTCAGCAAGAAGGAAAGAGAAAGGGCCTGACCATGGAAAGCATCTTCTCCAAGTTTGTAACAGAACTCATATCTACACATCAGTATTTCCAATATAACTGTAAATATTACATAATTAAAATGCCAAGAAAATATATAAAATTTCTACAAACACCCAGATAAAAGTCATTCTATTATGTTTATGCAAACAAGAATTCTAAAATTTATTTTACTTAATAGCCCCACATGATTTATATACACTAACCTTGTAGAAATGCGACTAAAGACTGCATTGAAGTTGTTGCAGCTGAGAGAAAATAAAACCCCAGAAGCAGAATTCCGAAGTTCAGCCGCATGTTGGTTTCCTTCACGACAGGTGTGAAGAAAATGGCAGATTTCTGGTAGTAACTGTTTGACCAGCATTGTTTCATCTAATCTCATTGTGTCCTTTGGTTGCTGAAATGGAAATAATCACATAATTCTAAAACTTTAACTGTACCTGCAAACATTTCCTGTTACTAGGTTTCAAGCATACAGAGAAGCTGAAATAGAAGGAACACCTACACAGTCACTTGAATTTAACAACTATCATTTCCTCAAATATGCAACATTTGCCTATCTATGGTTAATAAAGAAGACACCTTCGCCCTGTCATTACAATTGAAGCCCAACCCTCCATCTGGCCTCACAGGCTCCCTATACCTGATCACTCCCTGTTTATCAGTTGATCCCTGCCCTTTGGGAAACCTGTTGTTCCCTGTGAGTTCTCAATGGACTGCATTCTTATTCACTAGTAAGTACACTGTATCATTTGTCATTAACATCCAGAGAAACTCCTAGTTAGGGAACACACTGGCCTTTGGACAATCTTACCAAAACATGTACCATGTACTACAAATAATACTAAGTTAAATTACTTCAAAATAAGTTATAAACATTGTAATATCTCAGCCCTTGTGTATGTCAGCTTATTTTAATGAAGATATTTCCTAGTAACTTCAATACTAATTGTAATGACTCAGCCACACAACGCGGCTGCCACACGTGTGTAGACAAACCCTCGGGCAGAAGTGCCTAAGGGTCCCGGGAATCTTAAAGGACCCCGGGAATCTTAAAGGACCCCATGTGACCCATGTGCAGCATGGTTGCATTATCTAAGTATGATGCAGCTGCGTGAGCTCCATCATCTGCGTATAAAGTAGCTATGCCACCCCACCCTACCCCCTTGTGCATGCGCCAGACAGCCCTTAAAAGCTGAAGGCGCCATCTTCAGCTCGCTTAGGTGTTCTCTCTCTCTCTTTCTCTCTCTCCTCTCCCTCTCCCTCTCTCCTCTCCTCTCCCTCTCTCCTCTCCTCTCCCTCTCCGTCTCTCTCTCCCTCTCTCCACACCAACCAGGCCTGTACACCCCATCCCCAATAAAGTCCTAAGTGGGTTTGTTGCATGTTCTGTGTTTTCTTCTCACTCGCGCCAGGTAATTTCACTAATTATATACAAAAAATACCATTCCAGGTATCATCTAATACCTAAGCTATATTCTATGACACTGAAAATGTCTTTCACAGCTTTTTAATTCAGTGAGGATCCAAAAGTGATTCAACATGACTATTCTGTTCTTTCAGCTTCTTTATTCTAGAGTAAATTTCCCCATACACTCTACATATGTCAATTTTGTATTCCAATGCAATTAACTTTTAAAACTGGGCCAAATGTCTTACAGATTACTTGATTATTTCCTAAGTGGCATAGCTAACTAACCTGACACACAGTTCTAGGGATGTAGCTCACTGGTACATGCACAAGGCCCTGAGTACAATCTCTTAACTCCACAAGCAAGAAAAGAAAAAAAGAAACCAAAACTAATTTCAAGAGCAGACCAAGTCAAGGAAGGTAATATGTATTTTATCACATTCTACAAGGTAGGCCATGGAAACACACCACCATCACATTCTATTGCCTCTAAAGAATGTCAGCAGCAATCACTCTCCAAGACACATTACCTCTCAATTAAAAATGTTAATGAAGAAAAAGTTGTGGAAACTTAAAGAGGCAATACGCCATCTTACCCAACTCAATCATGGGTGTGCCTGATATATCAGAAATTACAAAGTACTAAACCTCTGCCAAGTTAAAAATGTCCAGCCTCCAAATTCTGTCCCACTATATAATGATTTTGTTCTTCCACTCCACTTTACAAGTTAACAGAGGGCACCAAGCTAAAATAGTTCCTATGATTTTCAGTGCAAAACTTGCAAATACTGCCCAACAATTTTGGAATATGGCCAGACATTAGTAAGAGTTTAAAATAGTAGAGGCTGGAGAGATGACTCAGTGGTTAAGAGCACTTATTCTTGCAGAGGAACCGTGTTCAGTTGTCAGTACCCATGTGGTGGCTCACAACCATCTATAACTATAGTCACAGGGGATCTGATAGCTTCTTTTGACCTCCTCAGGTACCAGGCACACACACGGAATACATACATACATATGTACTGCGTACATACATACATGCATGCAGATGAAACGCTCATACACATAAAATAAAATCTAAAAAAATTTTAGGGTTTGAAATATGCTGAGATGGCAAGATAGCTCCATAAGCAGAGTGCTTGTTGTAAAAGCCTGGTGACTCAAGTTCAATCCCCAAAACCCATGTAAAATCAGGAGAGAACCAACTACCCAAAAGTTGTCCTCTGACCTCCACAGGCACACCATGACATGCATGCATGCCCACCCAACACAAACAAAAACAAACAAACAAATAAATAAATGCTACAGGAGCTGGAAATTTGGCTCAGTGGTTGGGAGCACGTACTGTCCTTGCAAAGGACCCGAGTTCAGTTACCAGCACCCGTGCTAGATGAGTCACAACCACCTATAATTCCAGCTCCACGGAGATTCAAAATCTTTGATCTGAGTGCACCTACACACATGTGCATAAATTCAAATGCAAACACATACATATGCATGTAAAAATAAAAAATGAACTTTTAAAAATATAAATAAAAACACGCATGGTGCATATATACACAAGCAGGCAAAACACTCATCCACATAAAATATCTTACAATTTTTGTTTTAAATCTCTTCCAACTAAATTTACTGTAGAGAACTTTAACAAATAAAAATGGGAGAAGTTATACTGGAAAAAAGCAAAATTCTGGACAGTTGGTGGTGGCGCACGCCTTTAATCCCAGCACTGGCAGGAAAAGGCAAGTGGATCTATGTGAATTGGAGGCCCTAGTCTTATAGGAAGAGTTTCAGGACAGCCAGTGAGTTAACACAAGAAACCCTCTCTCAAAAAACAAACAAAAAAAAGCAAAATTCTGTATTCTGTGCTGAATAATATTAACTAACATATATGGCATAGAGAATTTTAAAGCAGAAATCTTCATTTATGTATATCACACACACATATACATAAATGAATATCTACCCATGTTTGGTAAAGAATTAAGGTTAGTAAGTAACATAAACACTTTATGCAACAGAAAAGATGTTGAAAAAGTTCAATTAAAGTTATAGTTGAAATAGTCAGACTCTCAAAGGGAACCTGGGAAAGAACCTGGTCCTCAGTGACTCCTCTATAGACCTATTACAAATGCTCAAATCTACACAAGTGTTCTGTAGTAGGTACCCTCAAAAGGACAGATTCCATTTTCAAGGTCTGTATAAAGTTGAAACCATATTCATGAAGGAAAGAAAATGAGATTGCCCTTGGACTTCTCAATTATATTCTTCCAGCTGCAAAATTCCACAAGGCTAATAATATCTGAGAAATTAATCAAATAATGATTTCTTCATAAAAGTCTTTTCTTAAAAAAATCTTAGCGACAGAAACAGGGCTCAAACTTAATATTTTAAGTTAATTTAGATAGCTATGTAATTTACTAAAGTTGATAAAATATTTTTTTCTAAATTCTGCACCACCAGGTCAACTGTATTAAATGTAATTTATATACATCTATTAGACAAAGACTCTTCATGTGTCCTCAGTGTCCATACTGACCTTTTGATACTCCAGATAATTCTTAAGATTGAATTCACAGAACCTGCTTACTGTAGAATGAATTTACTTACCCCTGCAAGACATTTTTCCAGTGTATCCAATATAATCAACTGAGAAAGATACAAATTTTTTTCAGCAGCTTCTCCAAATATCCTCTAAAAGAAAATATATTCAGGAAACTTGATTAACACTCTCCATTACAAATTAGCACATATGAAATATAAAAGACTAAAGGATCAGTCAGACAGCGGTGGCGCACGCCTTTAATCCCAGCACTTGGGAGGCAGTGGCGGATCTCTGTGTGCTCAAGGGCACACTGGCCTACAGAGCTAGTTCTAAAACGGCTAGGGAAACACAAGAAAACCCATTTCAAAAACAAAAAACAAAAGACTAAAAATCAAGAAAAAATATTAATCTTCCATTTTGTCTTCTACATTCAATGATATTTAAGTCTACTACTTCTTACTGTGCCCTAATACTCAAAAAATAAATTCCTGGGTGAATAGAAATAGAGGCCTATTTGATTAAAGACTGTCATTAGCTATGCAACAGTAAAACAAGCTGCTTTATGTTTATAAAATGTCTATGATTTGGTCAGTCATGGTGGGAAAACACTGGTAAACCCAACACTATGGAAATAATGACTAGTTCAAGGCTAGTCTTAGGAACATAGCAAGTTCAAGGGGCCAGCCCAACTTACACGAGAGAAAACATGAAAAGAAGAAGAAAAAAATGGGAGGGGATGAAGGGCATAGGTAGCTGGTAATGATTCAATGAGGATTAAAAATAGTTCACGAGTTAGAGGTCTGTACCAGTCCATCTCTTCCTACTACAAAACAACTAATTTCTTAATTCTTATCAAAATTGAATGCTACATCAACAACATTCACTACTTTCAAACTGAACTCTACATTGTCTATCTACTTACTAACAAGAGACTATTACTTTCATAGTACAATTTTTTTTCAATTTTCTACTTTTACCAGGTGGTGGTGTCACACACCTTTAATCCCAGCACTTGAGAGGCAGAGGCAGGTAGATCTCTGAGTTTGAAGCCAGCCTGGTCTACAGAGTGAATTCCAGGACAGCCAGGGTGGTTACACAGAGACACCATCTCAAAGCAAGAAAAATAGATAAATAAAATTTCTATTTTTTATTTTATTGTTATTATTGTGAGTGTGGGCTCACCATGGCGTCCACAAGGAGGTCAAAGGACAGATAACTTCTGGGGGCTGGTTCTCACCTCCAACCAGTGTGTGAACCATCTTACAGGCCCTATAACTTTTCAGTAAGTTCTAAATGAATGCCAATATCACAATAGTTTTAAAGATGATCCCAAACATAAGAATACTGCAGTATAACTGGGAATGCAGCCATATACTCATACATAAAAATTCTATTACTTTGCTCTACAGCAGGCAAAAAGAGCTATAACAAAATATTAAATGTATTGTGTAAATAAATGTACCCTTTTATAAAAGTTCCTATGTTTTTAGGGAACAAAATTTTAGGGGACTATCATTATTTGTTACAGGTTATGGGAAGGGAGAGAAAACTCATTAATATGGTCATAAAAATTAATCCCACAATTTAGGAGTGAAGATCATAGTTTATACACCATATAATTTGTACATGAACAGTCAACAAATAAATTCAAGGAATCGGCTAACGAAAAGCATATTAACAGATTTCATACTACACAGCTGGAGGTGTAGATGTGGCAGGAAAAGAAGGGGGGAAGGAATCTATATTATGATCAGTTTACACACAACACAAAAGTCATGTAAATTCTGATTTCTGAAAAATGAAATAAGAGCAGTAAGAGAAGCTTCAAAGGTAAATATAAAAAGTCAAAATTTAAGTTACACTCGTGCTCACCATAAAATGAAATGACTCACACCTTAAATCCCAAGAAAATATTCCCATACTTTTAAAATACACTGCTCTAAACTTCCAATTCAGAACCAAAATAAGCAAATTCTCCAAAGAGCAGAAGTTCAGTAATCAGATACTCACCATATTGTTAACGTTCTTTAAGATGGTGGTAAGGCCACTGATGACCAGAGAAAACTTGTACTTGGAAATGTTGATCAGACATTCCTTGTTATGCTCGGTGCTGACTTTGGTATGTGTATTTTGCTGTCCTGTTTTTATTGGAAGCTAAAAGAGAAAAATATTAAGACTTTACTCTTCAAAATTACTAAACATAATCTTTTCAGTGAAAGTCACCTTAGATTTGAATCTTTATCAACCATGGCTACATATATATGTGTGTGTGTATAAGTTTATATATATATGTTTATATATATAAGTGTTGTATTATATATGTTTATATATAAATCTATATAAACTTCTAAATTATAATACAACATGGAATTTAGAGTAAATCCTAAATGCTCTATCAACTTCAATTTTTGGTTTTCTTTCTGGAAGTCATAAACCTCTATCTACAAGATCAAATCTTCTACCCAGTGCTTTCCAAGAACCCACAGAACCAGAGTTATGTCCAAATTACCAATAAGAATGTCTGCAACAAATACATATAACCCTTTCCTATACACACTGAGCTCAAGCATGTAAAGAGCTACAGACCATCAGACAATGGTGGTACCCTTTAATTCTAACACTAAGCAGGCAGTGACAGGTGGACATCTGAGTTCAAGGCCAACCCGGTCTACAGAGTGAGTTCCAGGACAGCAAGGGCTAGGCGGAGAAACTCTATCTCAAAAACAACAAAAAAAGAAAGAAAAAAGAAAAAAAGAAAGAAAACAAAAAACCCGACAGACCAAGGAAATCTAGGCTGTAAACCTCTAGTCAATGGAAAACTTCTTATCGGGCTGGAGAGATGGCTCAGAGGTTAAGAGCATTGCCTGCTCTTCCAAAGNGCAGGCATACACACAGACAGAATATTGTATACATAATAGATAAATATTTTTTTTAAAAAAACTTCTTATCAATGGAGAACAGAAGACAATTGTTCAGATATAACAAACTATAAACCAGGAACAGAGTAAAGACTGACTCCATAAGACCTGGGTTCAAGTCCCAGCACCCATATAGAAGCTTACAATCATCTGTAACTCCAGTTCCAGGGAATCCAACGTCCTCATACAGACATGCATGCATACAAAACACCAAAGCACCATAAAATAAAAAATAAATAAAAGATTAAAAATATTTGTAAAACCACCCCCCTTCCTGATGTCAGGGTGGTGGCGCACACCTTTAATCCCAGCACTTGGGAGGCAGAGGCAGGAGGAT
>LOJH01012561.1:25996-39783 GCA_001685095.1 Ellobius talpinus
TGAGTTCAAGGCCAGCCTGGTCTACAAGAGCTAGTTCCAGTACAGGCTCCAAAGGTACAGAAAAACCCGGTCCCAAAAATGAATGAATGAATGAATGAATGAATGAGTGAGTAAAAATAGAATTAAAAAGCCAAAAAAGTAAAATTATTAAAAAATAAATAAAAGGTAGCAAACCATACCACAGGGACACTAGCAAAGCAACCAAGAAATTCATCTTACAGGAAAACAGATTCTTTGAAGGGCTCACATTTACATTGACCTGTAGAAGAGCTCAGTTACACCACTTAGAAAAGTATCGCTACTCAACTCACAAGGATAATTCTGTACATAAGCATGAGACCTCAATTCACTGTTCGTGTTAGACCCTGCTAACGCTGAAAGAGAACCAAGGAGGCTCCCCTGTGAAAACCACACCTTAGATGATCTCCACTTGAAAGTGGCCCAAGTAAAGATGAGAGAACCAAGTGATATGCCTAAATATTTGCTAAGTCAGTAAGACAGGATTACTTTGACAGCAAAGAAATACCAAATACAGAGGGGATGAGGTCAGTATGTACGGGAGGCAGTGTACAGAAGCTATCAGATTACATAAAGTCAACCATAAAGATTGTGGAGGAAAAATGTGAAAGCTCAGAAAAGAGAATTTTAGAAGATGAAAATGGCAGCAATACAACTGTGAGTTCCCTCAGCTCCTCCACACAATCAACAAATACAGAAGAGCAAAGCTGAAGCTCACAAAGATCTACAGAGAGAGAACAAGGTTCTCCCAAATAAGGCTGCGCATGTGTGCATAGACAAGTAATACACACTTACCGCAACACCAGGGTGGTATAAGTAAATACAAAGAGGAAGCAGAAAGCCTGATGAATGTAAAAAACAGATTTCCCCAAATGGCAGTACATTTTCAATGAATACACAGCAGTCCAATTTAGAAACAAAATGGGGATGTATATAGCTACATACAGACATGTACAACAGGCTTATGGTCAAATCTGAAGAACTGTGGCAAGTTATAAAATACCACCAACAGAATTTTCTGCAATGATATTCTGTATCAGCAATGGCCAGCACCTTGGCCATGAGCCAGGTATATGTAGCTATTGTAAACATCTGTAACATAGCTAGTACAGAGGAAGAACCAAATGTTTGATTTTTATTTGAATTTAACTTTAAGTAGCTATATATGATGCAGCTATCAAATTCCACTTGACAATAAAGACCTAAACCATCCAAATAAAGAATAAGTTATTCCAAGAAGCAACCTACAGTGAGAAGAAAATGTGCTGAAATTAAACTCCAGATTGACCATAGGGAAAAAGTGGATGAATAAAATGGGATTAGATAAAGGTAAGTAAGACAAAGGAAGACAGCCAAGAGAACTACGAAAGAATGAAACCACCTTATTTCTCTCAGCTTTTTTAAATGAATTTCACTGTGTGGGTTGTGGGAATCCAACTCAGGTTATCAACTTTGGTGGCAAGTACCTTTGCTGTTCAGTCATCTTACCAGCCCCCTACACCTTTTTTATTTTCCTCCTTACCATGTCCATGGCTGGACACCCTGTTCTGCCCTACATTGCTTCCCCATGTGCACATCCTCCTTAACCTGCTCCAACTCTCTGCCAATATACTCCCCCTCCTCCCATACAGAATATTCTCACAGCTCACCACTCCTTCTGGGCCCACTCAGGTACTGATACCCATTTAGGAATATCTTTCTTATAAACTCCATCCTTATTCCAGTGGGGCTTTGTTATCCTGTGGCCTACACTCCCCTTCCTCCCTGGTTGAACTAATTTCTGACTGTTCCTGGCCTCCCTCTGCATAGTCTCTCCTTGTCCATTGTCTGACTCTGTTGAGCTGCCCCATGTAGGTACTCTTCTTTCTGCAGGAATACCTTTTTCATCCTCATCAGACTCTTCCCCAAATATGTACACAGATACCTACTTGTTCTGCTTTACCTCACAGGTTTGTACTAAATGAGCATACAGAGGAAGAAAAGGAAGCAAAGGAACCAGAATTTTCTGTGGAAACAATATGATTGTAGTTTAGGTTGGTAAGAAACAGGTTCTGGTCAGGTAGATATCTGGAGAATCTAGAAACGACATTTGGGAATTGGCTTTTGGAGCTTCAGTAGTGATTGGGCAAATAAGGTGCAACTGCAAATAGGTTCTTCAAGAATCAAGGCTTCTTGCTAAACATGGTTAATCCCAGCACTCGGGAGGCAGAGGCAGGTGGATCTCTATGAGTTCAAGACTATCTTGGTTTACAAAGTGAGTTCCAAGACAGCCAGGGCTACACAGAAAACCCTGTCTTAAGAAGAGAAGAGGGATGAAGAAAAGGGAGGGGAAAGAAGGGAAGGAGGGGAGAAGAAGAGGAGGGGAAGAGAAGAATCAAGGCTTCTGTGTATAAAACACTTGGGTAGCTGAAAATTCATAATACTATGAAAATGAATAAACTAAAGCTCAAGCCATTCAGGGGAAAGTAAAGCTAGAATTAATTTCTTGGCAAAATCAGTTTGGCTCCATGCTAATACCTTTTGCCTATAGATATCTTTATAATACCTATAGTTTTAAAAATGGTGATTATGTAATAATGCCTGTTTTATGAGCTCAATATTAGATTTCATGTTGTTACTCCACTCTGCCCAATTTTAGTGATTCACAGACTATTAGCTTTAGCTATAGCCTGTACCAATTATTCCTGGCTTAGCAATTTGCAGTTGACCTACCTTTTTCATTCAACTTTGTTAGAGGAATAATAACTTTGTCAACTGTATACTTAAAATAACATTAAAGTGAAAATAAAACTTTATAATTTTTAAGGCCATTAAACACTATCTAAAGCACTATTATGTATGTAATATGTAACCAAAGATGCAGAATCCTCTGTTTAATAAAACCAACTACAATATTTGAAGGTATACTTTAACTTTTTAATGTATTAGCAATATTAATAATAACAATAATGTGTATTCTATGCAGTGTCCTTGGAGGCCAGAAAAGGAAGTCAGATCCCCTGAGACTGGAGTTTAAAGATGGTCATGAGCTGCCATGTGGATGCTGAGAACCAAACTAAATCCTCCAGAACAGCAGCCAGTGCTCTCAACCAGTCCACTGTCCAGCTCAGAATACATTTTTTTAATGTGTTTGTTTCCTGATATGTAAAGAGGACATGTTGGAGTGCTTTTCCTCCTTGTAGAATTATTTTATTTTTTTCCCTGTATGTATACTAAGTGAAATGTAATGTCACTCCTACTTCCCATTATAGTGTGAGAGGCCTTTTAGAAACTCATTAGAATGTACAAAACATTTTAGCTGGTGGTAACCTTTCGAAGAATTTCTGAGTGAAATTAAAAACAAACTATCCATTGTTCACAGTACTTTACTTAATATTAGGCTTTCTTTTAGATAAATTCCTATTTGTTAAAATCTTACATCTTAAGTAGATCATAATTTGTTCTAAACAGAGATCATGATTCTAAGGGAATTATTTTTCTTCATGCAGCCTAAACCCTTTATCTTCAATTATCCAAAGGTATCTACATATTCTATTATATTCAAAGATATTTATAATATAGCATAAAATATTTTTAAGGTTTCATTCATTTTTCCCCAATTTGGAAAGTAGTAAGTGCTCATTGAAAAGAAACCCATAAAAGAAAAATTTTTAAACTCTCAAATACAATGATCTTACCCTTTTAAAATTTATTTTACTCAAAAAATTTTTTTCATGTACCCCAAACTCAAACTCACCATTTCAGCCAAGGATGACCTTGAACTTCTGATCTTCCTACCTTCTCCTCCAAATCACTAGAGTTACTGGCATATGTGACCATGTCAGATTTTATACAATACTACAGTGAGCCTGCAACTTCATGCACACTACGCAAGTACTCTCTATCAACTAAGCTGCATCCCCAGCAAGTCTATATGATTCTTCTAATACAATTAGCTAGGTGATGAATTGCTTAATGAATATCACTCATGTATTTTAACTTCCATGGGAACAAGAAAGTTATCTTTCTCAGAAGCTGTTTTATCCTTTGATTAAAAGGGTTTTTAAGGCAATTAATTAATGTTTGTTGAATAAAAGGATAAACCATTTATATTACACTAACTTTCCTACTGCCTTTAACAACTACCTTTTTATTACCTAGGGCAGTGTTCCTCAAACTGTGGTCCAAGAGCAGCAGGTGGTCCTTGCGAGGTGCAGACTAAGGTACAAACAGCTCAGGGAATTCAGAGGGAAAGATTGAACAACCATTTCCTTTGCCTATATTTTAAAACCTGAACTATAAAGTAACCTTTCTACCATAATCCTATTACTTCCTTAATACGTGAAAATTTCCACAATATAAGCTACCAGTCTCTTGGCTTAATCCCTTAGTCAAGCATTACTTCCCAGGCAACAGTAAGGCATAGTCTCCTAGCCAGAGTGGATCTTCACAGACAGACTTACATCTGGAGGGTCAACAACTACGAAGTTGCCGACCAACCTCCCTATGGGCACATGCACAGGAGCTCCCAACAAGCCCTCACTTAAGAGTAGACTTTTACATTTGTTTTCCCATTTTACTAAGGCATAATTAGCAAATAAAAATTTATGTACATAACTTACATAACATGATTTCAATATCCTGCAAAATCATAACCACAATTGTGGCAGTTTGAATTTGAATACTTGGTTCCCAGTTGGTAGAACTGTTTAGAAAGGATGAGGCATGGCCTTGTTGGAGGAGGTCAGTCACTGAGAGGGGGCTTTCAAGTTTCAAAAGACTCCTGAGATGCCTAGTGCTCTCCCTCTGTGTCCCAGGGTTACAGATCAAGATGTGATTTCTCAGCCGTTGCTTCACTCTTGGCATCATGGACTCCAACCCTCTGAGACTATAAGTCAAACTAAACAGTTGCTTTTATAAATTGCTTTGGTCACTGTTCTATCACAGCAATAGAAGAGTAAATATGATAATAATCAAGTTAATGAATTCAATACCCAACATAACTATCGTTGGTAAGAGGGAAAGGGTGAGAACATCTAAGACCTATGAAGATACTAAAGTGAGAAGGGGGAGGAGGGTATACCTAAGGGTGAAGGCCTTGCCTATCATGTACCAGGCCCTGCATTCAGTCCTGAGCACCACAAAAATTAAAAATAAAGTTAGGAGGCTGAAAAGATGGCTCAATGTCTTAGAGCACTTACTGGTTTTTCTCAGCACCCATACCCGGAGCCAGTAATTACACTCTTAGGAGGAATCAATACCTCTGGCCTCTATGGGTACCCACACTCAAGGGCACAAACCCACATAAAGATCCACTATACACATAACTTATAAAATAATAAAGCTGAGGGGGGAGGAGGGAAGATAGCTGGGCATGGTAGTACATGCCTTTAATCCCAGAATTCAGAGGCAGAGAGCAGCATATGTGAATTCTAGGCCAGCCAGGGATACATAATGAAATGCTGTCTCAAAAAATAAACAAACAAATAAACAAACAAATAAATAAATAAATAAATATGAAACACATGCAGCCTGGAACATCAACAAAAGCAAAGTCTGTTGATATAAAGCAGAGAAATTAAGCAAACACAAATCAATTCTGTATGATTAAGAAAACATCCCAGGTTGTTACTAACATCTAGAAGATAATAAAGGGCATGATGGCACCCACCTGTAATGCCAGGCATTCAGAATGAGGCAAAGAGATACAGAATGTGGAGACAGCCTTGACCTACATAGTAAAACCTTGTCTCAAAAATAAGAGCTTTAAAAATTTTAAAGATGGTATTTCAAAAATAAAGAGAATGGGCTGGGCATGGCAGCACATGCTTTTAATCACCAAAGCAAGAAATTTTAAAATCACTCATACACACACGCGCATGCACACACACACACATACATGCATGCACGCACACATCCCTCTAAAACATTTTCATGAAACTACATAGCAACAAAGAACAAACATGGGCCAATGAACAAAGATGGACCAACAAAATGACTGAGCAACAGTACATGTCCCTGAGCCTGACAACCTGAGTTTGATCCCTAGAACCCACACGGGAGATTGATGAAAGCTGTCATCTGACCTGTACACCTGTGTGCATGCACATACACTACTCACACAGATAAATGGTTACAAGGTGAAAAAGAAAAAAAATAAGACTTAAAAACAGCCAGAGAGAAAATACCATCTATGGCAATTATAATGACAACTGATTTCTCAACAATAAAAAATAAGAAAATGGTATCTTTAACATATTGAAGAGAAAAATAACTGCCTAGATTTCTACATAATGGTGGAATTATGACTCAGGAATAAGGAGGAAATTAAGATATTTTTAAGGAAAGAAAAAGAGCAATTACAGCAATAGACTCTTATTTAAAATAGTTCTAAAGAACAGGCTTCAAGTAGAAAAAAAGAGCCTAAAAGAAAAGTCATATTCAAAGAGGGGGGTGAGAAAAAAAGACTTATAATAAGTAGCAGATACAAGTTCAAATATCCCAGTAATCGCAGTTAATAAATAAAATAGACACTCCAGTTGGAAGAAAAAAGTCAAACTAGTTTTGCAAGTACTATTTGTAAGAAAAACCTAAAACACAAAGATTCATGGTCAGTGAATGGAAAAGGTCCACCAAACACTAAAAAAAACTGAACAAGAAATGGCATGCATATATCTTGGTAGATGTTTTGTCCAATGTGGGCAAAGAATTAGGAAAGAAAGAGGGAGGGAGGTGATGGAAGCAAAAAACAACAGAAACAAAGGATGATTTCACAGCATGCTATTCTAATTTCTGACATCTAATAACACGTATACAGCAGAACTGACACATCTACTAGTCAGGACTTGAGAACTGGCTCAGAACGTAGGAGTACCTCCTGGACAAGCATGGGAGCCTGCCTGAGTGCTGCTCTGCTACCCAAGTATAAAGCTGGGCCTTATCATGTATGCACCTCTAAAAAACCTCACTACTGTTAGGGGTAGACAGAGGATCCCTAGGGCTTGCTGGACACCAGCCTACCTCTAAGTTCAGTGAAAAACCCTGTGTCAGAGGAATAAGGCAGAGTGACAGAGCAGGACATTTGACACCTTCCTTTGGCTTCTGTGTATGCACATGCATACACACAGGCAAGTGTGCATATACCACTCACAAAAGAACACACAATAAAAAAAGAAAAAAATCAAATACAGTGCAAGATTGCCTAACATATATCTCTTTCAGTTACACAATGTAGTGGGGGGGGGAATCAGAATTGAGAAAAGCTAAACTGCTTAATTATTAAACTTGACCAAAACAACACATAAAACTCATACTCAAGAACTAGGGGCTATACATTATTTTCAAGAACATATAAAATCTTTATGAAATGAATTTCATGACTAGCTAGACTTCAAGATGGCCCATAATTATTCCTTTTGGAGCCTGTCCTGGAACTAGCTCTTGAAGACCAGGCTGGCCTCGAACTCACAGAGATCCGCCTGCCTCTGCCTCCCGAGTGCTGGGATTAAAGGTGTGCGCCACCACTGTCAGGTCATAAATCTTTTTGTACATAACCAAATAAGTAAAGAAATTTGAAAAGTAAAAAGGATCAGGACTATAGCTCAGGGATAGTGTTTTTCTAATATGCACTACATTTTGGAAAATTTTACAACAGCAATAGTAACTAATAAGATGTTCAATTATAAAAAGTTCAAATTTGAAAATACTAACATACAAACCATATTTACTGAAAATACAATTAAAATATAAATATTTTAATTTAATTTTTATTGAGAATTTCACAAGTGTACACAATGAAATATGATCATGTACAGCCCCCATTTCTCCCCTCCAACACCCTAGGACCACCATACATGTCTACCTCCAAACTTCATGAATTTTTTTTCTTTTAAATAACCCACTAAGTCTAATTAATGCAGACCACATGTGGATGGTTATGAAGCTACTGGGTTCCAACCATTGTAGATAGAAAAAAAATGAAGCTACTGGAGCGTGGGCAAACAACAATGGCCAAATCTTCAAAGAAAGAATTTCCCCTCCTAAATAGCTATCCACTGCTCAATGATTAGGGATGAGGGGCCTCTCAAGTTCCTCACCTATCTATGTTGACTTTTTACCTGGTTTGATCTTGTGTATTAAAGTATAAGCTAATAAATAAAGCCAAATAGTGGTATGCACACCTCTAATCCTAGCACTGAGGAGGCAGAGACAGGCAGATTGCTGAGTTTGAGGCCAGAGTGGTCTACAGAAAGTTTTCCAGGACAGTCTGGGCTACATAGAGAAACCCTGTCTTGAAAAATCAAAAATAAATAAAGTAACCAAAGGATAACTAGGAAAATATCCCAAAGACAATAAAACACCCTGGGTAAAAGGATAAATCATAACCAAAAATTAAAATACCTATAATTAAAAAATAATAAAAAGGGCTAGAGAGATGGCTCAGCAGTTAAAAGCACTGGCTGCTCTTGCACAGAACCTGGGTTCAATTCCTAGCATCCATATGGCAGCTCACAACTGTCTTTCGCACCAGGGATCTGACTCCTTCACACGAATGCGCATAAAAGAAAAGTAAAATAAATTATACTAAAAAACTGGAAATCACTGCCATTGTCTGCAGCAGTTATTTTTAAATAATAATAATAATAATAGTAATAATAATAATAATAATAATAATAGCCAGGCTAGAGAGATGTTTCAGTGGTTAAGAACATGTGCTTACTCTTCTAGAGGACCTGAGTTCAGTTCCCAGATCCATCTCCAGCAGTTAAGAAACTGCCATAACTACAGCCTTGGGGATCTGTTTTCCACTTCTGGCCTCTGCAGACACCTGCATCTGTGTAAACACACACAGATACACACACAGACACACACTTATAAATAGAACTTTAAAAAGGAAGGAAGGGAGGGAGGGAGGGAGGGAGGAAGGAAGGAAGGTAAAATGGGGAGCCAGAGAGTTAGCTCAGCATTTAAGAGCACTTGTTCAATCCACAGCATCCACATGATGGCTCATAACTGTCTAAGTCCAGTCCCCAAAGGATCTAACATCCTCTTCTGACCTCCATGGGTGTTAAACATTGCACACACACACACATACACGTAAGCAACACACTCATACACATGAAATAATCAAATACATTTAAAAACTAAAAAACAATGAGATACCAACTATCTAAATTTATGGATTATGGTTAAAGTAATCTTCTTCTATCTACTAGGAAGAAGTATATATTACCAAGCAGGTATATACAAATGTTAAATACACAACTCCAAGTACTGCCAAGGACCCTGAGCACCAGGAAGACATACTAGAGGTAGCATGCACTGGAGTATAAGGAGGAAAATCAGTAATTTTAAAAAACAACTTGGCATTTTCTGGTAAAACTGAGCACACTCATATATCCCCAAACTGAGCAGGTTTACTACTAGACAGAGATTCTCAACTCCTATATGCTTAGGAGACATGTGCAGGAATGGTCAGGAGCAACATTGTTAGTAACAGCAAAAAACACTGCAAGCTAGAATGTAGCCCAGAGGTGGAATATTTGCCTAGGAGGAACAAGCAAGTCCCTAGTCTTTGACCTCCACCACCACCAGAAAAGACGAAGGAGAGACTGTGTGTGCTAAATGTCTATTATCAATAGCATAAATGGTGAAATATGGAATACTCTGTAGCAGTAATGAAATGAACCTCATACAAGAGTGCAGCTGGCATGCAAATGCTTATGAAAGGGAGGGAGGGCATGTGAACAGGCACCTTTTTGGTACCCAAGGCCACGCCCAACCTGGTCCAGCCTCTCAAAGGCCATTGGCTGAAGATGGTTCCCAGCATTTAGTTATAAACTGTACAAACACATTTCACATAATCTTTTTTTTTCAAAGATTTATTTAAGCTAGATGGTAGTGGTGCACACCTTTAATCCTTGCACCGAGGAGACAGAGGCAGGCAGATCTCTGTGAGTTCAGGACCAATCTATATACAGTTCCAAGACAGCCAAGGGTACATAGAAAAACCCTGTCTAGAAAAAAGAAAAATTTAAAAAACAAGACTTATTTGAAATGTGTGAGTTTCTTGTCCATGCACAACATGCATACAGTGCAGAACAGTTGTCTCCATGCGGGAGCTGGGTTTTGAACCTGGGTCCTCTAAAGGAACAGCCAGTACTTTTAACCACTAAGCCATCTCTCCAAGCCCCCGAGATTTATTTATTTTTATTTTATGTGTATGGATTGTTTTCCTACATTTACATCTGTGCACCATGTGCATGCTCGGTGTCCTCTGAGCAAAATATAGAGAGCAAATCTCAAAAAATATCACAAAAAACCCAAAAAACAAAAACAATGTAAACAACTGGTATATCAGGGTAAAATTTCTTAAGAGCTATTATACTTGGTGAAAATACACCAAGAAAGCACCTATACAGACAGGTCTTCACAACCTGGGATTTTTATTGTTTTCTCAATCTGCTTATGTTGTTATAACAGCCCAAACAAAGACAGAAACAAGGACCAAAGAGTAGAGCTGTTGTTATAAGATAAACCTAAAACTACAGAAGCAGCTTTGGAACTGGGCAATGGGCACAAGCTGGAAAAACCAGACAAGCATGTAGAAAAAGCCTTGCCACTGTAAACAGAGCATTCAGGACAATTCCGAGGTGAAGGCACAGAAAAGACTACACAGAATGCCTCTGTCTTTTCAGAGATTACACAATGCTTTTGAATGAAATGTTGACAGAAATATGTACAGTAAAGATCATTCTGATGAGGTCTCAGAAATGAGGAACATGTCACTGCCAACTAGAAGAACATAGACCCTTGTTATAAAGAGGCAAAGACAGCTGGATACAGCATAATAGTGGAGAATTGCCTAGCATTCTCAAAGCCCTGGATTCCACCTCCAATACTAAAAAATAAAATTAAGAAGAGGTAAAGACCCAGTCTGAATTGTGTTCATATCCTGGTATTTTACAGAAAGTAGAACTTACAAGTGATAAAATTAGCTATTTGGCTAATGAAATATCTAAACAAAAGCAGAAAGAGCCATATGGTTTCTCTTGACTGCATACAGTAAATCCAAAGAAAGAAATGCCTTAGAGATTAAATTCATAATCAAAAGGGAAGCAATATTACATTTGGATGGTACCCATCATGACCATGTTGTAAAAAATGAAAACGAGTGTCTGAGAAAGCAATCCAAGAGTTCTCTGTGACAACATGCTTTAACAGACTGATGTTAAGCCAGATGTGAAGCATCGAAATAACAAAATGACCACAAAGGCATTTCAGGAAATTGTAGGTGCTGTTCCTCCTGTCACAGGCTTAAAATGCCAAAGCTTGAAAAATTCATATCAAAAGAAGGGTTTGAGCAGCAAACTTATAGCTCTAGCCTGGAAGTCACAGGCTAGCATTCCAACCCATGCCCACACAGACTGCACCCACCCAGCAAGCCATTAGCACCAAGGCTTCCAAGAGCTTTGAAAGCCCAAACTCCACCCCAAGGTACATAAAAGGCAAGATGCAGAGTAAACCTAGTTATTCTTGAGCTGTAAGACACACTGTTTACATTGTTGGGTTTTGGACTTACTCATGCAAGATCCACAATTCCTTTCTTCTTTCCTATTTCTCACCTTTTGAGAACAGATCTATCCTCTCTGCCTGTCCTATCCTTGTATCTCAGAAGCAGAGAACCAATTTTCACAACTTCATAGCTGGACAACTTGCCTCCAGATGAACAGTGTCTTGAGTCTCACCTATGTCTCAGTTAGATAATAAAGAAATGACACTGCAGACTTCAGAACACGTTCAGACTCCTGGTGCTACTGGAAGAGCACAAAGGTGCTCTCCCCACATACAAGATAAACATGACTTCTAAAGGACAATGAGAAAAACACTATGGTCTGAAAGCTTGTTTCATATCACCCTTATTCATATGTTGAAACTTAGCCCTCACTGCAATAATTTTATAAGGTGGAGTAGGAATTAGGTCATGGAGCCCTCAAAGAATGATTATGTCTTGAAGAGGCCCAAGAGAAGTAAACATGATGGCTCACGCCTCTAACCTTGGGTAGGAAAAATGAAGAGGAGAGGACTATGAGTTAAAGGCCAGTATAAGCTACACAGCAAGTTCAAGAAGCAAGTCTAAAGAACATCACCTCCAAAAACTAAAAATTAAATAAATAAATAAATAGATAGATAAATAAATGAATGAATGAATACATAAATGAATGAATGAATGAATGAATGAATAAATAAATAAATGAATGAATGAATGAATGAAAGAGCTAGGGATGTATCTCAATGGTAGAGGACTTGTCAGCACTAGTAAAGGCCCTGGGCTTAATCTTCAACACTGCAAAAATAAATAAGAAAGGACAAGAAGGTACATTTATGAAGCACAGGCCCTTTGACAGACACCAAACCTGTCGCATTTCTCAACTACCAGTGTATGATGGATAACGTCAGCTGTTAGACGCTTCCTACCATCCTGATTTTACTACAGCAGCCTAAATAGACGCAGGGACTTCCAAACAAGCTGTTTCCAGACCACCAGTTCAGTTAATGTTTCAATTATCTTCGCTTAGAAAAAGAAATTTCCTGGTATTATTATTTTAAAAGCCAACCAACAAATTTCAAAATCCTTCTCTTTTCTGTCATATTAAAAATAAGACATCCTATCACTGATATTAAAATGAAAATGGAGGGTTGAGGAGATGGCTCAGAACAATGCTTGCAAGACCTGACTTTGTTTTTGATAGGTTTTGTCCCAGAACCTATGCAAAAGCTGAGCAAAGTAACACACACCTATAATCCCAGAACCCGAAAGCAGAGACAGGAGGATCACTGAAGCTTACTAGCCAGCCCATCAGTCAAACATCTGTCTCAAACAATAAGGTGAAATAATTGAGGAAGATCCCCCAACACCAACCTCTAGCCTTCTACACATGTAGAAAAGAGGAAGGAAACTAGTGATTATTTAAAAGACTGAGAATAAAGGCTAAAGACATTTAAGCAGATGTATAAATGTCAAACTGGGACAGATTAAAGCTAACATAGGAGATTCAAATTTTTTTCTTGTTTTGGGTTGTTTTTTGTTTATTTGTTTTTGTTTTAGTTCTTGCTTGTTTTTAGAGACAAGTTTTTTTGTGTGTAGCTTTAGTTGTCCTGGAACTCACTCTGTAGACCAGGTTGGCCTCGAACTCATAGAGATCTGCCTGCCTCTGCCTCTCAAGTGCTGCAGTTAAAGGCATGAACCACCAACACCGAGCTGTCACCTGAGTTTTTACCAAATGCAAAGTCAGAAGGCAGAGGACAAGTCCCTGTACCAAGAGAAAATTATCATCATCTAAGAATCATATATTCCGTGGAAATATCTGCTAAGAAAAAAGGTACAAAGACACTTGTGAATAAAGACACTAGGAATTTGCCCATCCCGGAGGGGAATTCCAGCTGAGGAACTGGGGATGGGGAGAGGGAAGACCAGCAGACAGAGAAGTTGGATTCAATGAGGAAGAGACAATGAAAAACATTGATGGTATAAAAGCAGAAATCACGTTTCCCAGAGAAAAACAAATTGCAAATGACCAAGAGCTACTGGTAACTAGGGTGGAGTAGAGCTCAAGTGTTTAAGCTCTTACACACACCAGAGCAAAATAAAGGAGAGAAACTGAGACTACAAATTGCCAACGTTTAGCCGGGCCATGGTGGCACATGCCTCTAATCCCAGCACTCAGGAGGCAGGAGAATCTTTGTGAGTTCAAGGCCAGCCTGGTCTACAAGAGCTAGTTCCAGGACAG
>LOJH01012562.1:5102-15812 GCA_001685095.1 Ellobius talpinus
GCAGCTGTTGCTCCTTCCTCAGCTGTCAAACAATTCAAAGACAACACAATAACACAGTATCCAGATTCTCTATGTACAGGCCATCTTTATATGGCTTTATTTTAAACTCTATTTCTTTTATTTTTACTTTTTGTTTTTTGAGATAAGATTTCTTTGTGTATCTTTGGCTGTCCTGGAAATCACTCTGTAGACCAGACTATCCTTGAGCTCACAGAGTTCCACCTGCCTAAGTCTCCCAAGTGCTGGAATTAAAGGCATGTGCCACCAGACTCAACTACTCTCTTTTTTAAAAAAGAACTTTATTCTTTTTCTTTTCTCTTCCAAGCCTACATATATTTTTAAACACACTGTAAACCATTTACAGGTTTGTTTCTTTTTTTCTTTTGTCTAAATCGATCTTTATTGTATAACTTTCTTTTTCTGAACACATGAATCTTTAATTTGGTAAGTGATATTGCTAGAATTATAGCTATGGCTTTGACAGCTGGATCCACCCCCCATTCCTATGCTTTCTGAGAGTCTAGCTTAATGGTGGAGATACTGGTGGGAGACGTTTGTTGCCACAGTTCTATGGAGTTAAAAGGTCCCTGCCACCACCAAGAAGCATGCTGTCAGCTATTCATAAACACGATTTAAGTGTTTTGTGGCAGGGCCTCTTAAAAGGGCTGCAAGGTTTTTGCAGCTAAAGCTGAATCAGGCAGCCTCTCTTAAAAGAGATGTGTTTGCCTCTAGCAAACAGAGCTCACCAGAGAAAATGCTGCTACCAAGAAGCCATGCTTAACTCTGTTCTTTTGTGCCTAGAATTACCTCCCAAGCTCTCTCAGGTTTTATGTGGATGCAGTTGTCCACACTGGGCACCATTTGTTGGCAGAGGTTTCTGTCCCACCTGGTCCTGCAGCACCATTCAGTCCCATAGAAACATACAGAGGTCTTTTATCAGTAAGGCATTCTCATCTTGTGTCCTCTGCCTCTGGGTGATGACTGCAGACYGAACCTTTCCTCTTCCCAGAATTCTCCTGTTCTTGTCACGCCACCTATATTTCCTGTCTGACTACTGGCCAATCAGCATTTTAATAAACCAGTACAAGTGACAAATCTTTACAGAGTACAAGACCATTGTCCCAGAGCAAAGAACCTTTACCAGACTCTCATGGATTCACACTACAACACTAGGCCTGTCTTGAAAGTCTAAGACCTTAAAGTCAAACCCCTCATTATTGTATTTTCTTCAACAAAACCATACCTACTCCAACAAGATCATACCTTTTAATAGTGCCACTCCTTATGGGCTGATGGGGCAGGGCTTGTTTTCATTCAAACTATCACAATAATAGTACTCATCTTCTGCTGAGGGGTGGGATCTGTATGTATCACCTTTGCAGTGAGTCATTCCTGTTTACTGTGTCCTATAAGAGTTCCCTGTCACAGAGAGCTGAAGGCCATTTTATAGCAGGACAACTGTCTGCTCTCCATTTGCTCTAGGCAGCAGTCACATCATCTGAAGCCTGTCCCATAATAAGTAGCCAAAACTTGAAAGCATTGACCTTTTAAAAGGCTCTCTCCCATTTTCTGGTGGAACACTGACTGGGTTGAAAAGGACAATGCTGGGGAAGCCAGTCATGATGCATCTATGTCCAATCAGGGGCTGTCTACTCCACCGAGGAGCAACAGGAGTCATGCTCTCACCAGAACAGATGACACTTCATAATGAGATTTTAAAAACGCAGCCTGCTCCTGAAGCCATGGAAGTTGTGTCCCTCTGACACAGTTCTCACACTCTTCGCATAACAAGCGTGGCCAGCAAGTATACACTCTCGGCCTTCACTAAGACAGATTTAGAAAAAAAAAATTGTTTAATCTCCAAAACTTAAGACTTTTCCTCTTTTAGAGGGTAATTTTAAAAGTTATCGATCAAGAAAATTTACTGAAAGCTCTAAGCACATTATACTTTTTGGATTCTTTATATTACTAGTGACTTTTTTTTGTTTGTTTGTTTTTATCAAGACAGGGTTTCTCTGTGTGCTTTGGCTGTCCTGGAACTCACTCTGGAGACCAGGCTGGCCTCGAACTCACAAGATATCTACCTGCCTCTGCCTCATGAATGCCAGCATTAAAGGCTTGCACCACCACCTCCCAACTATATTACTAGTAACTCTCAAGGAAAGCACTTGAACTACTTCTTTTCAAACTTTAACTATTTAACTTTTTTTTCTTTTTTTCTAAAAATTGTACTTTTGGTATGCCAGTTTGGGGCATAGGAACAATTGATACAATTAGGGATTTATTTTAAAAATTTAAGAATAATTAGGAGCAGTGGAATATAATGTAGAAAAGACATTAATTGGCTAATTAAAACCATCAAAATGTCTTGGTAGGTGGTGAAGGTTTTTATTTTAAGGCAACTATTGACTTGAAAATTATTGATTTCTTAAAATTTGAGAAAACAAATCATTTTTTGAAACTTTCTAAACTGTATTATAAAAATACTTGCAGAAAGGTGAAGATAGAAAACACCAAAATTAGCTAGACCCAAAGCCTACACACCTCAGTGAAGTTTTACACAGTTGGAACAGGAACTCGGAACGGAAACTGTGTAGCTTCACATTGGATTGTACACTTTCATTATTGAATATATTTTACACACTTATCTACCACTAAAATGCCAGCATTCATTACAAAATGAGAAGTAGAAGAAACGTTAGCTTTATGTCCTTTTTTGAAAGGGGATTTATTATGTTACGCTGTACCTACATGCACATTTGTTTATACATATACATGTTATTGGATAAATTCCACATGAGAATGTGCATTTTTTCTTTGTGAGATTGCGTGACCTCGTTTAATATTATACAACCTATGTCTATCAAGTTCCTGAAAAAAATTTAACCTCATTTTTCTTTAGAACTGTCGAGTATTCCATTTTGTATATATACCAATTTTTTTATTATACGTTCATCTGTTAATGGACAATTAAGTTGACCCCAATTCTTTGCTACAGTGACTAGAGCAGCATTAAGCATAGAGTATAACATCTCCATGCTTGGGTATGGCGTGCTCTGGGTATTAATATAGCCATTGTGAAATTATTTTGGATATTTCCCAAAAGAATTAAAAATATAACTATCATATGACCTAGCAATTTCGCTCCTGGGCTTATGCCCAGAGAATATCATACCCAACAATAAATTATTGTTTATCCTTGTTCTTCCCACCCTACCCCTTATTTGATCTTTCACTTACATGATGCCAAAAGGATAACTTGGGTGACACATTACACATGACATTTTGCAGCTAGAGGGAGGGAATGATGGAGTCTCTCATCAAAGGATGGCATTGCTTCACTTTGCCCTTGACCACAGGGGGATTAAACAAGTATGTTTCTCTTGTCTCCCCAGCACCGTGACCATTTAACAAATGAGACTTTCTCTCTGGGTCACATCTCCAAGAGCCAGCACAGGAATCCCATTCCTCCCATCAGGGACTCCAGTGAAGTCACCTCCAGGTCACAGGCAGTCAGAACCAGGTCGGAAAACTCTCTGGGAGGAATGTGCCTATGATACTTTGGAAGGAATGAAAGCGAAAGCGAGCGGACTCCAGGCTTCACTGAGACATCTGAAGTCAGCTCAAATCTAGCATTTCA
Organism: Ellobius talpinus; assembly: GCA_001685095.1. Classification (NCBI taxonomy): domain Eukaryota; kingdom Metazoa; phylum Chordata; class Mammalia; order Rodentia; family Cricetidae; genus Ellobius; species Ellobius talpinus. The sequence continues at coordinate 8,743 of LOJH01012562.1, forward strand.
GTTCAGAGCTTTGCCTGGGAGGGACAAAGCTTACCCTGTCATCACAAGACAGAGTGGGTAATTCTCAAGTGACTTTCCAAACTTTCAAGATCACCAGGAGTCCATTGATCTACTTTCCTCTCTCCTGCTCTTCAAGAGTAGTTTTCTGTATTCTTGTTAGTCTTGTCATTGAATGCCAAGGAGAAAAATTCAGTGCTGTCACTGGCTCTTAACCCAGTGGCTAGAGGAGGCTGCAGCCACTATTAGCATATGCTGGTGACACTCCCTTAGCTATTCAGAGACACTTTCAGAAATATCTTTAAAAAGTTTCTGGTTAATAACATTGGTTAATAACTGGGTAATTACATCAAATCTATACACTTCTGCATTTTATAGAGAAAAATACATGGACATTTGCTTGTTGCCTTTCCTTGGGTCCATCGATTAGCAAGATGTGACTTCTACCAGAGAAATTCTGCTGAGGCTTAATCTTCAGGTCACATGGAAAGGTTAATAGTGGGCGATAACAGAAAGAACCCACCAGTGTCCTCATCAGAATAAAGGATTTAACCTTTGGCTGGCAAAGGTGATGTTTTTAATAGCATGAAAATTCTGACACATTTACAAAGTCCTGCTGATTTTTGAAAGCTGTTTTTCCTTTCATGTCTGCTAGGGCATGAGAAACACCAGGAAAAAGAAATCTTATCAGACTGCCAGTTAGTTCCTTTCAGTTCCAATAATTGTAGATTTCAGAGTATCAATTTCTGGGGTTCCAAAGCATGTCCACCTTTTTGATTCTACAAATTGATTAAGCTTTTTATTTGATATTAGGAGCCTCCAGAGGGTTCTCACCTGTATTTCAACCTTTGAAGAAATTCATACCCAAGACATTGCTGCTGGACAATCTTCAAGGTCATTAATATAATGCTCAGAAATTTCCAGCTAAAAGTGGATTTAATCAGAGCCTTTTTCTATGTATCTCCTATTGGCATGATTCAAAAAGTGTTTTGCCTTTCAAGTGTCTGAGAAAGTCAGCTTTTATTATATTTACTTTGCACCTTTAAATGCAGGCAGTCAAGAGAATTTGGGGACAAAGTGTGATAAAAATTGATATAAATAGCAGACTAACTGAAAGGGCTATAAATGTTGATGAGAAAAATGCAAAGAATAATTTTTTTAAGTTCCTTAGATTGCCCTATCTACAAATATATTCCAGAAATGCTGATGGGAATTAAAAACCAGTAGCTAGAAAGGTCATGTAGAGTAGAAAGACTTTCACAAGGGAAAAGGTGATCAGTGGGTTTTCGCTGTTGAAATGGCATGTTGCCATGGGAAACTGGGAGAAGACACCGATGAAGATTTCAGATGACAATGCTCACTGGAGTTAGGCATGCTCTTTGGTAGCTCAGATACTAAATGAAGTAAGTGTGTCCACTTTCTTGGTGGTCAGTATATCCTTAAAAGAGATGTGAGGGGCTGGAGAGATGGCTCAGTGATTAAGAGCACTGGCTGCTCTTACAGAAGTTCAGGTTTTGATTCCCAGGATCCACATGGTATCCCACAAACGTGTGTAACTCCAGTCTCAGTAAATCTGACACCCAGTTTCTGTCCTTGACAGGCCCACACGTAATGTGTGTGGTGTCATGCATATATAATAAAAGTAAATGCATCTTTAAAAAGGAAACATGGAAAATAATCAAAGGCATGTCAGTTTGTAAAGCTGCAGCCTATACTTAGGATCAATCACATCCTAGAAGGAAGACCCTTGCACAAGACCCCAGTCACCAACTGCTGGGTGATGGTGGTACCATGAGAGAATGCTTGAGAAAGGAAGAAAGGCAGAGGAAGGAGACGTCATGTAGCCGCCAAAGGAGTAACATGCCTTAATGGTAAGCCACAGTCTTGTGGCAATACACAGATAGTTAGAAACGGGTTAATTTAATAGTTAGAGCTAGCCAGTAAGAAGCCTAAGACATTGGTCAGACAATTGTAACTGATAATAAGCCTTAGAGTGGCTATCCTGTAAACAGCTTTGGGAACTAGTGAGCAGACCAGTGGGTAGAGAGAAACTGGTCCAGGAGACCAGTGGGACAGAGAGTACCGACAGTTACAAAGGATTGTGCTTGGAGCTGCTTTAAGGACCGCTCTGCCATTATGTTCATAAGTAGATGCTGCTGACACCATGACATTCATCACTTGACTCTTGGACATCTCTAGATGAAAAAGAACAAAGCTTAGAGAAAAATCATACATGGATACCATATTGTTGAAAAGAAAATTCAGTTTTGTTTCACCCAACTGCTTAAATAGTAACACCCTCAAGTGATACATCATGTACTATGTACTGCTTTCCTTGTCTAGAGTTGCAAAGGGCAGAAAACTCTTGGGGTTGAACTAGTCAGTCAGTCAGTCTCCCTTCCAGCCCAAGTTGGAGGCTTATGTCTCATGTCTAAGTCATCTCTTGAGATAATACTTCAAAGAACAAACAGGGAAGAAGGTATGTTGGGAGAAAAAAGTGACTGCTTAAAGAGAAAAGGAAGCGAATTCATGACTTTGTCATGGGGACCTAGTTAGTAGCTTGGGAGCTTGGATTAGAAGTGGCTGTGTCTATTTTTGTCTGTTGCTCATAATTTCAATATTCTGTTACTAGATACATCATAGTTGAGTTTTGTGTCTTCCAGGTGAAGAGCAAGGCATCATTCCCATTATTGTTCCTCTTCACCTTGAAGTGTTCCTTCTATTTTGATATAAGTACACCAGCTTCCTTGTACCTGCTCTGAGCATGGCATACTTTCTTCCTTTTGTTTTCTTTGTGTTGACATCTTTATATTTAACATATATCTCTTGCGAAGAACATTTAAACAGTTACTGTTTTCTGCCAAGTCTGAAAATTTCTGCCTTTTACTTACAGGTATTTAGTTAATTGACTTTTAGTGATTAGTAAAAGTTAGAATCTTGATCATTTCCCTTTATGTTAAATTTTTACTAAGTTATTTTTTGCTTTTATATGTTAATCAAAACTCTTATATTATTTATAATTATATTTATTCTGTATTTTATATTATTTACTTTATTGGTATCATTAAGCTCTACTTTTAAGGGATACTGACAGCAAACTTGCTTAAGTCAGTATCTGTTTAGAATCTATACTATTTAGAAAACTGCATGATACATTTTATCCTTGGTATCTAATATTTTTCTTTCCATTAGCTAACTAACACCATCTCATTCTTGTGTTTCACAGCATTGGAATGTGATAATCACACAACAGCACAATCCAAATCCAGTCCATACTGTCATGTTTTTTACTTATAGTATAAACACTATCTGCAGTATTTTTAAAGTGGATACAAATTTTAGTTTTTTAAATAACTTTCTTTCAAATTTTCATAAATTTACAGTGTATTTTGATCCTATCCATCCATTAATACTTCCCTCCCAGTTTCTCCTAGTACCACACACCCCAACTCCTTCCCAACTTTTTGTACTTCTCTTATCCTTGCTTTGCTAAAAAACCACTGAGTCCATTTAATGCTGGTGTATGTGGATGGGCACGTTCCTGTTTGGGACAGGAACAACTTACCAGTAATCTTGACCTCAAAGAACAGTGGCTTTCTATCTTTTAGCATCAATCCAATGCCAGTAGCTCTTCCGAGGTGGGTGGGATTTCAGGAGGCTCTCCTCCATCAACATTGGAATACTGAGTTGTTGTGCAGCTCCTGTGAGTTCATATGTGCAGTGACCATGTCGTGGACAGAGGACAGCGTTCCGTATCTCTTGGCCCCATCTGCCATCTCTACTCACTCCACCATCTTGACATTCAATGTGCCTCTCATTTGGGAAGGCTGATATAATTTAAATGTTTTTTTAAAATAAATTATGAGTTTAAAAAAAGAATGTAATTTAGAAATATTTTCCTCCTGTTGGCCTCTTTTGGATTTTTCTTTCTTCTTCAACGTGTTTCTTTGTCAGGTGAGGGGATGTTCTATAATAGCACAGGAAATTGCTACTAGCAAGCCATGCACAACTTGAGGTTTGTTTGAAAGCATCCTTACTTGGTTTTCAGTTGAGACAGAGACTGTTAGCACCTAGAAGTGAATGGGGTTGTCCATACAGCTCTTTAAACCCCTAGCCCATTGCCTTTGGTCCTCCATTGTTTTTGTGAGAGATCAGTGATTGTTTTTAAGTTCTGTACGTCTGTCAATCACCTATTTTCCTCTCACTGAGATTCCATATTTCTTTACTTCATTAGGAGCAATGTGAGTGTAATCTGCCTTGGGGTCATTCTCTGTTTACACGGCTTCACCATTGCTTACTTTCTAAGAAATTTTCTTATGAAATCTGATATGCCCAGTCCTTATTTCTTTAAACTATTTGTCTGCTCCAGCCTTACTCTCCTCTCTTCTTAAAAGTCTGCCCCCGTTTAAGATGGTCCTGCAGAATTTTAGAGGTCTGCTTTTTTGTCTTCAATAATGCATCAGCTACTTTTTATCATTGCTGTGACCAAATACCTGAGAAGAAGCAACTTAAGAGAAGAAGGGCTTGTTTTGGTTCTTGATTTGAGGCTATGGCCACCATGAGTGGAAGGCCTGACAGTGCCAGAGGCTCTGAGCATGGTGATAAGACCATAAAGTGGTGTGAACATATCTGAGTGGGTCACGTGGTGGCAGGAGCATGAAGCTCTAGAGACAGAAGATGGGGTTGGACTGTAAACCTCAAGACCTTCCCTCAGCAACTCCCTTTTGAAGGTTCCACAAACTCCCCAAGTGCTGAAGCCAGCGCAGCCTGGATAGCCAATACCGGCAGGGGATTGAGACACAAAGGCTCCTTTTCAGGTGGAAGAACAGCCACCTTTAGTTTGCCCAGCAACCTTTTATACCTCTACTCCTTCTGTGGAGACCCACCTTGGGCCAGAAAGAACACAAACATCCTTGTCAATTACAGACCACAAGGAAGTTGCTGTCAGTCGGGGAGTGAGGGCAGCTGGATCACAACACCCAAGTACTAAGACCACCTTGGGAACGAGTATTCAAACACACGAGCCTGTGGTCCATATTCTGTATCCAATTCATGACTATACTTTTCTACCCTTGAGGTTGGACTTTTCTGTAGATTTGATTGTGCATTTTCTTCTCTATAATCTCTCTAACCTATTAGATATAATAGCCAGAGTTTTAAATTTCAGTTTTTTCAAGTCTGAAAAATTTGATGACATCTTAGTTTCCACTCATCTGCTCATGTTTCTTATCTGTTCATTCACGAGGAATACATTTTCCTTTAATTATTTGAAAATATTTCTGCCAGTAGTTTTAAAGAATTTGTCTCCTGAGATCAGATTCTAGGCCACCTCAATATAAGTTTATGTTGCTGTATTGAAGCTTTTCTGCTTCATCCCGTGTCTAGTGATTTTTTGACTCAACACTAGACACTGTAAATCATTTATTTAGCAACTCCGGATTTTGCTATCTGTCTTTGGAGAGAACTGACTGATTCTAGCAGGAAGTTCAGTATTCAGATAGCATTGTGAATTCATTTTTATGTGTTCGTTGCCTGGAACTGTGGAAACTATGTGGCGCTTCCTAAGTGAACTAGTTCATCATAATTTACACACTTTGTGTTAACAGTGCTGGAAACACAACCCAAGGTCTTCAATACACATCCTCGGCAAATTATCTGCCATGAAGCTACATTCCTAGCTGACTTGCTGAGATTTTATATCTAAAATAAAAGCTAATGCCTGCCTTTGGTTTTATAGTTTTACTTGCATGCTCTAGAACAGCCCTTATTCCAGGATGATAAAAACTTTGCTCAGAAATTCGGCCTCTGTAGTTTCTGAGAGGCCATCAACGCTGTTAGAGGGTGTCATGTGGAACCTTCAGCCGGCCAAGGTTGCGACTCTTGTATGCTCAGGTCTGTATTCTCCCCTTACTGTTTGGCCATGGATGCTCCCATGCTGTGTCTAGTTATGTTTCATTTGCTGCAAATGTGCCTCAGTTTCCCTCATCTTGAAGATGCTAAGTCCAGCCCTCAGACGCAGACTTACAGTGTTAACCATATCGATCTTAGATATCTTTGCATATCTTCCTCCTGCCTGATGCCATTCTTTGACCCGGAAGGAAGGGAAGGAACAAGTTACACGAGTAAGGTCAATTGCTAATCTTTACACAACAGGGGCAGCAGACACACTATGCACCAGGAGAAAAATCTAGAACAAGAGACTAACATCTTTGTTCACAGAGGTACTTTCAAAGGAACAACAATGACAGTCTTCCAGATGGCCCCTGTTGGGGAGTGAGCGCAGACCGAAAGGAAGAGGGTTTTGTTTTCACTTTGAGGTTCTCTATTAATTGGAATGACACGATGTGGTGGCCATTTCCTTATTGGTCCATACACATCATATGTGTTGTGATCCAGCTGCCCTCACTCCCCCTGACTGACATTGGAACTTCTTTGTGGTCTGTAATTGACAAGGATGTTTGTGTTCTTTCTGGCCGGTGGGTCTCCACAGAAGGAGTAGAGGTATAAAAGGTTGCTGGGCAAAATAAAGGTTGCTGTCCTACCACCTGAAAAGAAACCTCCCTGTCTCAATACCGGCACCCCCTGCCGGTCTTGGCTATCCAGGCTGTGCTGGCTGCTGCAATATGTATTTATTCCTTTCAATAAGCAAATAAATAAAACTTATGCCTTTACAGAGCATCATTATTTTATTTGAAGGTATTAAATAGACTCATCTAAACCTGGTTGTGTTCAATGTGTTCAGTTTTCAGTATATTTGACAGAGGTCCTCTTCATAGCTGGGTCCTGACACATCTCCCAGAGTATTTCCCTGTATTTCAGCTTGCTGCCATGTCAGCACAATCTCACTTATCTCAAGCAAGCTCTGCAAGCCAGCTAGGCACCTAAACAAGCATGCAAATTTCAGTAGATAATAGTAAATGTTAAGAGAACTTGTCATGTTTGAACTGGAAGGCAGACCAGACTGGGTATGAATCCCTAATTTCACCATCTTGGCTCCTTTTTCTTCTTTCTCGCACATCACCTGGTTTCTTGCTATCCTGAAACTCCTGTAATAATAATAATAATAATAATAA
>LOJH01012563.1:0-25493 GCA_001685095.1 Ellobius talpinus
AGAAGAAGAAGAAGAAGAAGAAGAAGAAGAAGAAGAAGAAGAAGAAGAAACCCATACAGTACTTAGGTAGACGCTGGCAGTCAAACGTTTGCCGTTCTTACACATATAAAGCAATTGCTTTAAAGAAGAGACTCAAGGCTTGCTCAGAACCACAGTTGGTAAATAACAGACCTGGGACTAAAATCCAATGTTTACCATGGAATGCCTGACTGCCACCCCCACCCCTCCTCCTACCCCAGCTAGTGGAGCGCAGCAGGACTGGATTTCAGGGGTACTGTAGCTGTACTATGGAAGGCGGCTCTCGATTGCTCCCAGCCTACTCAGGAAGCCTCCTTAAGGCGGGGCTGCCTAACACTGGGAATTTCATCACACTTTGGTGGTGTCGGAATTAGGCCGGCGATAAATCCTTGCCAACTGGGTTAGACAACAGGAGCCCAGGGTAAATTATCTCAGAAACACTGCCAATACACGTCAGGAGGACTAGGAGGTAGACGGGAAATGTCCGTGTGGAGAGGACATCTCGCTCCCCATGCACAAGGGAAGGGTATCAAGTTCGTCTGCCTGATGAATTAACGCCAGGAAAAAGAAAACCCTACGCCAGGATTCACTCGGGAAGGGGCCCATACCTGGATGTCCCTCGAGCGTTCGTGGGCCTGGTAGGCCACCTTCTCCTCGGCGCTGGCTAGCTCCTGCTTCAGGTTGGCTGTCTCATGCTGGTGCAGCTCTGTCAGGTCATGAAGCTGGTCCTCAAGCCTCTCATACCTTAAAAAGACCAGAGCCAGTACTGAGCGCATTGCACAGGCAGTCCGACAGTGCGTTCGAGAAGGATGTCTTTGTTTGTTTGTTTGTTTGTTTGAGGGGGGGCCCTGGCTTGTTTTCATCCCCCGGAGGACTGTCTTTCTGAAAGAGTAGGTCTATTTGTGGGGAACACAGTTTTGGTTATCCCTGAATCCCAATTGTAGAAGGGACCTGTCTCTGCGGTCTTGATTTTTTTTTTTAAGACAAAAGGTTTCTCTGTGTGTGACTTTGGAGTCTGTCCTGGCACTCACTCTGGAGGCCAGGCTGGCCTTGAACTCACAGAGATCCACCCGCCTCTACCTTCCTGCCTCCCGAATGCTGGAATTAAAGGCACCGCCTGGCTTGCCTTGTCTCTGCAGTCTTAACTGCATGTCATCATTTCTGGGGCTTTACTGAGATCAAACTTTTTTTTTAACTTATTTAATTTTTTCACCCATGCCAGACCAGCACCTGGAAGAGCTGCCATGACGACAGATAGACTTTGCCAAGGATGCAGCTGCTCCTAGCTGGGAGATAGCTGTGCAGCCAGGACAAGCCAGGACCAGCCACGTTTGCAGTGGCTTCTCCTTTTCCTGCCCACCAGTAATTGGGATCTCATGGTCACATAGCCCAGGAGGAAAAGAATGAAGTTTTCCATTCCTGTGGTCAATCCCACCACTTCACAGTAAACACCCTGACATGCCTTTCAGCTCTTTCACTTTATGTGGTAATAAATAACTAACCCCAAGGGCTGGAGAGATGGCTCAGTGGTTAAGAGCACTGGCTGCTCTTTCAGAGGACTGGGGTTCAAACCCCAGCATTCACGTGGTAGCACACAACTGTCTGTAACTCCAGCTCTAGGGGATCTGATGCCTTCTTCTGGCCTCATGGGCACTGCACATACATACATGGTGAACAGATATACATTCAGGCAAACCCTCATACACATAAAATAAAAATAAATAAATCTTAAAAAAACCAACTTTATCACAAATTATAGATGGCTTATGGAATAGCAGATTCAAAAACCCAAAAGCGAGAGAAAGACAGCTCCTTTCCCATACCCACCCCAGAGAAGAGGATTTGGGTCTTATCTGAAACTTTGTCCTGCCTACTTTAAAGAGGGGATTGTATCTAGGGAGGATGTCTTAGCCTGGAATGACCGACCGGTCCAGGCCAGTTGTACATATTTATGTAGGTCATCTGATAGAACCTTTTTTAAAAAGCAGGTGAAAGGCTTAAATCCAATTTAATGATTATCTTCAGGTTCAGCTTCATGGGTGCCAAACGTTATCATGGATCTAGGCAAGCCTTCTTAAGTTTCTTAGGTAATGCACCAATGACTGTATCGCCAGGATCACAAACAAAGCACAGGACACGTAAAAGCAAAGATGGCTCAAAACTCACACAAAGTGAGTATTTGTGATTTGGGATAAGACATGCGTCCAAAACACACTCTATCTCAAATTATCTAGATGAAATTAAGGTCAACACATTCTTGGCAAGCCGTGGCTTGAAACACAGTTCTTGTGTGATGAACACACTGAAATCAAAGATACATATGCAAAATTAAAAAATGGCTTCGGGGCTGGTGATACGTCTCAATGGTACAGCACATACTTAAGATACATGAGGCCCTGGGTTCAAATCTTGGCATCACAATCAAGTTTCATAAGAACGAGAAAAGAGCCACATTCTAAAGTATGACATAAAATTACACATCAAGTGTAAAACAGTGTGTAAGTTAAATTTACAACTTAACTGTTATAGTATGTAATGAACATTCACAATCTATTTTATATTCTTAGATGTTAACCCATTTTGACTGAGGTACTTTGGGAGGATCTTTTCATGAGCAAAATGGGGCAAATAATCTCATATTTGATTATCTACTCTTTATTAAGAAGCAGTGTACATATAAATGCCAGCCTACAAAACACATACTTTCATAAGCAGCTGAGAGACCCCAAAATATTTGGATTAATCTCAAGATGGTGTTTGAGAGCCTCTCATTCACAGTAAAATGCTTGTGTGTGTGTGTGTGTGTGTGTGTGTACATACTTATATCTGTGATGTGGGTGTGTATAGAGGCCAGAGGTTGAAGCCAGGTGTTTTCCTTAGTCATTCTTGACCTTATTTGCTGAGATCGGGCCTCTCACTGAACCTGGCTAGGCTGGCCAGCCAGCAAATTCCAGGAATCTACCTGTCTCTATGGCCCCCAGTGCTGGGGGTACAGACCTACACTGTCTGCACTGTCTCTATGCGCACGCCCCCAAGTGCTGGGGTTATAGACCTGCGCTGTCTGCCTGTCTCTACAGCCCCCAGAGCTGGGGTTACAGACCTGCGCTGCCAAGTTCACTTTCTACATGGGTGCCACCTATCTGGACTTACGTCTTCATTCTTACATGGATGGCAAGCAATGCCATTTATCCATTGAACCACCCCTCCAATCCATGTAAAGCTAAAATTAAGTTTAGTGAACAAAATATGGATATTTGAAGCTGATACACCAAATAAAAACCTACCTCATTGGCCAATGAAACAGATTCACTTGACTGGCATTATGGAGGGAAACAGGTCTCTAGTGCAATAAGACCATCACAGACGCCTGACGAACCAATGTCTTAATATGCACGCGAGTCACAGCTTGGCTGATGATGTTTTAAGAGACCCACGCATATAATGTCTTCCTCTAACTGTCAGCCATAAGCCAGAAATTATGGAACTTAGAGTTATGAAGGATGGAAAGAATTATCAATTTTTAAATGCCTTTGCACCCACATTTCTATTTATTGCAAACACATTCATTAGCGCTCTCTGGCTGGTAACTCATGTTGCAAAAGGAATCCCAGTGGAACACTCTGACCTACGTACCTGTATCTCTCCTCTTGCAGAGTCTGAGAGATGAAGCCATACTCTCTCTTAAACTGCACCTTCAGTGCCTCAATGTCCTCCGCCAGCTGGGCTTGGGTGTCTTTGATCTCCCTCAGCGCCTCTAGGATCATGGCCAGCTTCCCCTGGCTGTCCAGTGTGCTGGCCCCACCAGGGCCGAAGGACTGGTTCCCATTGCTGTCTGCCGAGCCTGACGTGCCGCTGGAACATTCGTCGTCACTGCCATACTTGGGTTTGTTCACGATGGTAGCACTGCCTCCATAGGCCCTGGTGCTGGCCTCGGGCCTGAACCCCTCCAGGGAATTTTTCAAGTGAGCAATGTTGTCAGCACTGCCAAACTTATTCCGGATCAAGTTGGCAAACTCTCTGGACTTATTGAAGACAAACACAGGGGGAGTGAGGGATACCCCCGGCATGCTCGACTTACTGCTTTCCAGGCAGTGGGGAGCAGTTCGAGATTTCACGTGGGCATCCTTCAGGGAATGGTGTATCTCCTTCAGGCTGTCTTTAGAAATCTCCTTTGAGCTGCGAGAGGCCCCGTTCTGTTCAATCTCCCTCAGCTTTCTGTGGTACTGCTCCAACTTCTTCTGCAGCTGGGCGATCGAGTGGGCTGACTTCTGGTTCTTCTTTTCGAAGACCTGCTTGATCCGCCCGGCCTGCTGCTTGTCCGCGCTGCTGACGAGTTTTAGGTACTCGGCAACGTTTCCATCGCGGGATGTCTGCTCGATTTTGATCTGCTCCGTCACCTTTAGGATCTTTTGTTTCAGGCCGTCGGCGCTGAGTTTGACCTTGTGGAAGTCCAGGATACCATCTGGGACGTCGAAGTTGAGGTTGGTGTCTGAACCCCCTCGGCGAATGTTCAGGGGGAGGCTGAGGGTATTCATGTCATGACGTTCTACCTGAAGGAACAGGAGAAACACATTGACACCTGAAGCCAAGGAGACATCCGGTGTGACAGAACTGGTTCACGCACATGTGGCACACACGTGAAGCCCTAGCCTGTCCAAGCGCTTGCGCCACAGGATGGACACTCCACGCTATCCTCCCAAGCTTCAAAAGGTAGGTCAGCCCAATTCCTTCCTCAATTTCGGTGTGCTGTACACAGCCTAGATGTGAAATCCTACCTCCAGTGTATCTGATTTGCTATCTGTATGTGGTAGCTGTCGGTTTCCAGGGTAGAAAACCCATGTAATTTGGGAGACTTGCTCCTCACAGTGCACTTTACTGCGGGCAATGTTTCTAATTCAGAACCCAATCACTTAACCAGACAAGGAAAAAGAAAGAACAAAAACAAGAGAAAAACTTAAGCAGATACATCCATCAAGAAAATTATTTTTCTAATAGAACCATTAAGCAGATGTGACAGAACTGAATGGTGCATGATTAACTTTGATAATTGAATAATAAAACAGTATCTCTATATGGGAACAAATAACTCCAAAGTACAACCCCAGCGATTAAAACAAGCGAACAGATGATAATACAGCAGCTCTCGACCTTCCTAAAGCTGCGGCCCTTTAACACAGTTCTTCACGTTGTGGTGACTCACAACCATAAAATTATTTTGTTGCTGCCTCATAACTGCAATTTTGCTACTGTTATTGATCGTAATATAAATATCTGCTAAGAAGGATATCTCATATGCGACCCCCAGGTTGAGAAGCACTGTGATAACACAAAGCTAGCATGGCATTGCTTTTACACTTGCAGGCTGTCCAGATAAAGAACTATGAAGTAGCATTGGGCATCTTGGTCGGGGTTAGATGTTTGTGTTCTAAGAGGGAAGGTTGAAACCAGACAGTGCACTAAATTTGCTGATGTGTCTGTCCATAGGGATTATCTTGTTTGATCCTTATTACCAATTTCGGCAAGGATCATGCTAAAGCTACACACGCACGCACGCACGCACACACGCACGCACGCACGCACACACGCACGCACGCACACACACACACACGTAGAAACTGAGTGCTGCAGAGCCAGGGTTTGCATCCAAGCTGCCTCAAACCTTATTACTCTGATACTGTCCTCAGAGGAGGAAAAATGAGCCACCGTAGAGTCTGAACAGAAACTCCAATCATAGTATCTAAACTGAAACATCTCAGATGTTGCGTTAATATCCCTGTGATAAGAATAATATCTTGACGGTACCCAACAGGAGATAAGGCAATAGCTGGTGGAAGTTACCCCCTCCCACACTGTAAAGGGACCAGTAAGCTAGTAGCAAAAGGTTAGTAAGGAATTAAACAGGCAGACATCACAGTGTCTGAGTGACCCAATACAGGTCCGTTTCAACACTGAGTATGAAATCTTTGCCACCATCCTAAATCCTGCCCAGTGTCTTATCAGGAGGAAGCGATTCTGCCAGCAGGCAAAGGTCAGCAGGGAGGCCTCCTACAAAACCTGCACAAGTTTGCTAGTGTTCTCTCTTGACCTCTCTTCCTACACACGGTTGACATGAAACGGACCCTTTCACGTTGCTTCCTCTGGTGGAAAGAGCATCATGAAGGATCACACCAGTCAGGCTGGAAGGACATGAATGCCAAACCATTGTGAGACTCGAAAACAAGATGCTTTTAAGAAGTGGACAGAGGAACTGTGGCTTTGGTTGGTCAGGAAGGAGGAGTGTCAGGTACATGGCCATCTTTGGGTCCCAGATGGGTGGTCACAGCGAGATCACAGAAAGCTGTGTAACTGTGGCTCATAACTGAACTGGAACAGCAAAGGGTCCACATGAGAACAACAAAAATGCACTGAACCTAGAAAATACTAATTTGAGGCACGCAGGGCAATTCATGGGGCTGTGCAGCCATGAGGCCGGGAACTGAATTTCTCAGGAGATGACAGACTGATTGTAATCTCCTAAGACCTCCCAAATGAAACCACACCACCCAGCTGGTGTGAGGCCCCAGCTCACCTTTCCAACCTCGGTTGCATTGGAAGGATGCCATTTATCCTAAGGGAGCCAGTCGGCAATGAGTGGAGAATGTGAGCATCCTACAGACTTCCTCAAGTGTCTGCTACTTATCTTCTTATCAAGATCCTACCGTGCTTCTGACAGCCACTCAGATGCCTCTTTCCCCAAGCTTCCCCAGTGCCAGAGGAAGCCGTTTCTTTCTGCAAGCCTTCTTATTGCCCTTTTGTCGCGTGGTCCTTACTTAATCCTGTCCTTATTGCTCATCCCTGTACGTTAACCACCAGTCATCGGCCGGAGGGTGAAACGGGAGAGATGATGTCACAGCTGTACCCAGCCTTGGCCAGCACTTCCTTTATTCACAAAGGGTTGTCAACAAATGATCAACTAAAGTGACATCATTCTCTATTTCAAGGAGTCTACACGGAAGTCATTCAAGACATCGATTCATAGAATAAAAAACAGCCTCAGGTGTTCTGGCCATGCAGCCCTGACAATTCTAGGCAGAGCCATTTCCAAGTACCCAGATTGTTCCAGATTCAACTAGTAAGAAACCTGAGTAGCCCTGTGTGATGATATACACAAATCCAAATAAGGACCTCCAGTCTTTAAATGAAGTATAACTTACTCTCGGGAAAGATGTCGGTATGTAAGTACGATGAACATTGACAATCTGAACACGTTGCTCTGCATAACTGCATTGAGTTTAAAGCAGAACAGAAGCACTTCCAGGCCCTGCCAATCACAGCTACATGATTTTTCCCTCCAGGGGAATCCAAAGAGTGTCCATTGGTTTGGCCTATTTACACACCATTCTTGCCATTTTTTTCTTGCCCAATCCTGTTTATGACTCCATAAGCACTTGCTCTTGTCCTAGAATTCACAGATAAGATTGAATTAAGTTATATAAATATCTAAAAACAAGTGACATTCTTTTGAGAATTCTCCCACTATGTCTGAAGAGAAACGTTAGATGGTTTACCTGGGAAAATGCATCAGTAAGTCTTTCTTACTGATCTTACTGAACCACCAGCTCATCTTTCTTCAGTTCTCTGCACCCTTGGGCCAGTCAGTCACCGAGATAGTCCCAAGGCAATGGGCCTAGTTCTCTTAAAGACTACAGGTCCGGGTCAACCTTATCTACAGAGCAGTGTTTATCCCCAGGAGGCCAACTGACTTCTGCCTTACTTTAAAGTCTCAACAATGCTTGACTCATCCTCAAGACTCTGGGTTGGGGAAAGCCGACAGCAGTTAAGGCTCAAGTCAGTCAGTCTTACTGCCTGCCAGCAAATCTCAGTTAAAAACGCTTGCAGAGTGGCAGAACTGTTTGGGGGTGCATGTTTTGATCTTTTATATAAAGCCTGACCATTGCAGAGATAATAGAGGGCCAAGTATACATTGCTCAATTTTCGGGGCACACACAGAGGTGAGCCCATTCTACCTTGACTGGAGGTCATAGAGTTTGAGCTTATTTTTGCTCTCTCAAAGTTGTTGTCAACAGGTGTGGCCGCAAAGGAGAGAGTCTGACCTAGGGTGTGGTTAATTAGTATTTTGGGTGTAGAAGCTGATCTGCTCCACCTGGACCAAGGGTCAGAGAATTCAAATCTATTCCTTGTGTCATGTTAATGACATCTGTTGCCTCCCTCTCCCCTTTTGGAGTGAAGTATATCAGCGTGTGGAAGAATAAATGAGGAATTCAGTATGCACCGAATGTCCCTCCCGATGCTGTTCTGTGTTTCTGTCTCTTATTTCTCCTATATCTCTGTTCCTTTTGCTTAATTCAATCCTCATGCTCCTACCCTGGAACCTATGAGTTTTGTCGAAGCCGGTTTTCGACACTCAATGCCCACAGGTTTCCTGGGTGTCAACTGAGACAAGGCTGTATGTGTGAGGAAGATGGCTGAGCCCTCCCTGCATTGCTTATCCTGGAACAGGCAGGGGATGGTGCCACCTGCTTTCAGAATCAGGCTGCAGGAGGAGGTCAGAGGTTCCCAGACCACCAGCAGTAAGCACGGATACACACTGCATGCACTAGGGAATGTGGGTGTGTCCCGGCACTGATTTACTAGCTACATGCTTCTGGGTAAACTAAGTCACACGCGTGAGGCTCTATTACCCAATCTGTAGATCTATAGAATGGGGGAGGGGGGGAGAGACACCAGAGCGAATGCTGTATAATTTGAGGAAATACAGCACACGACAAATCGAAGCTGGTATCGGCGGCGCAGTCCAGACAGAGGGCCCTGGAGGCAGACGTCACGCTCTTTCATCTTGGCACTCTCCTTGTAGACCACACAGCTGCTGAAAAGGACTCTCTCCTTGCCTCAGTTTCCCCCTCTGTGAAACGTACTTAAAGATTCTTTCAAGAAGGGCTGGGGAGGTGACTTAGTGGGTAAAGGTTGCTGTTCAAGCATGAGGACCTGAGTTCAAATCCCCAGCACCCACATAAAAAGGCAGGGTACGGATGCGCACACACATATAACCCCCGTGCCACGGAGAGTGTGAAGACCCGGGGATGGCTGGGGCTTCCTGGTTTCCAGCCTAGCTTCAGGTTTAGAGGAAAAGCCTTCATCAAGAGAATACAGTAGGGAATAGTGGGGAATAAGTGAGCAGGACACTCAAAGTTCTCCCCTGATACACACACACACACACACACACACACACACACACACAGAGTGTTCTCCAGTCACTGTGAAGAATAAATGATTAACAAAGAGCTACAGAACCCGGTACACAGAATGGCTTCAATCAGTGTTTCCTGTCATCTTCCCAATTTCATTTAAAAATGTACTTTTATGCAAAATGTGTGGGAAAAACAGGCACCATTGTATTACCAATGGCTATTTTTACAACACGGGGCTATAAGGGGTCATTCTTTATCATGCTTCTTCTCTATTATCCCATTTAAAAAATAAAGCCAGCCGTAATATTGTTTTGGCAGGAAGAGAGGTTGTTTTTGAAAAGGGATGGCTGACTTTTCCCGTTCTCCCACAACGACCTGGCTGTTATTACTTGGATAAAAGGCAGACCACCAAGCATCCCCGTGAAATACCATTTCTAATTGTGTTTTCTTCCGGCCGCAGAGACATTTCCACTGTCACCTCAATGTTCTAGAACAAAGGCTGAGGAAAAGGCTAAGCTCTGGACGGATGTCAAAACCTGACCCTGAGTCATCTCTGCAGCCAATCAGGCCTCCTGCAGTGTCCCAAGGTAACTCATGGCCACCCTGGATCCTGGCACAATGCGGTCCTTACGAGTGAGCTCAGGGCTCGGCACTTTTCTGCTGTACATTTATTTACCTCTCTGGTCCCTATAGGAAGAGAACAAGATGTACAAGGGATACCCCCGAAAACCCAGGCAACAAAGCCGGCAAGAGAAGGGGGCTGTGTACTTCTGTGTACCCTCTCTCTGGCTAACATAACTTGTCCCAGAAGTCCCCAGAGGTCCATGTACCGGTGCTACGGTGGCACAGCCACGAGAGGAAGACTGTCATAGAGGCAGTCACGGTCACGCTGGCTTTACAAAAGCCCATTTTCTTATTTGGGAGTGGGTTGTTAAGGTAAGGCCACCCCGTATTCTTGTGCACATGTCAGATTCCCCTTTTGCTCCTCTGCCATGCTGTGATGTCACTGGGGTTCACCAGCAGGATGCTGGTGCTATTTGGACCCGATCCCTCCAATATCATAGACCAAAGAAATCTCTCTGTAAGTCGGTCAGCATTCTGTTTTAACAACAGACAGTGGCCTATGAGATCCCTAAGGGACCTGAACTGAAGCTCAGAACTTGCAGGGATCTAGTCAGATCAACAGCCGGCTAGTAACCATCTACTTAGTCCCAAGGCCAAGCGCAATAGATCTCTGCCTATAGAAAGGCAGCCTGAATTTGGACATACAAGGAAAGGGGCAGGTCCTTCCAACAGGCAACCACTTCCATAACAATGGGTATTTCATGGTACCTGAAGGTGCGGGTTTACACCCAGGCCACAAGGGACAGCATGGTCAGAACCCAAGAGTTTGGAGGGGTCTGTGGCCAGGCTTCTCATCACTCTTAGTGATTTCACTGTTTTTAACTTGTCTTAGCTGACTTCTGCATTTCCGGTCTAGAGTGAAGGCTGTTCCTACAGTGTGCCAGTCAGAACACGCAAGGCTTTGCCATGGCAACAATATCAAAATCTCAGTTGCTCCCCCACCCCACTTCTCTTTTTTTAGGTCTATTTCTTGCTCATGCCAGCAGCTCAAGTCAGCTGTAGGACCCGAGCAGTGCCGGAGCCGATCCCATCTGGGATGCTGCTGAGTTGTCTACCACTAGCTCCTTACATGTCTCCCAGAGAGACACACACCAGGGACTTGCTCCACAAGTCACGCTCCTCTGTGACTCCTGGGGACAAGGAAGCATTGTCCTGCTTCCAGCCAAAGAAGGACACAGTCGCCTTAGTGACAGATATAAGAGCTTATCTGTGAGAGCTCTCTGAGGTAGATTCTACTGGTGATAATGATTTTGCAAACAAGGAAGCCAGGCACAGAGAAGTTAAGTCCATAGCAGGATGTGTTGCTAACCAATGGAGGGGGCCAGGACAGAAGTTTGAGCCTTGTTCCTTTAAAGCTTGCTTCCCTAACAAGATTGAGTAAGTCTGTGTGAATTAGGCATGATGCTAAGGGTTTTTAAGCATCCATTTATCTTGCATGCTAGCCCTCTTTTATGAGAACACTGAGGCTTACCAAGGGCTTACCAAGAAGATACATGTCTCTTGAAGCCCATGGATAATGCACGGTTTAACTGGATCTCAACTTGGATTTATGAGATGCTCAAGGCTGGCTGTGAAAACTTAACTCTATGGTGCTGTAAACATGGCCGCCTGGGCATGTGTGGACTCTGAGCTCCAGGGAGAATCCTGTCAGAAGATCTCCCTTCATCCTCAATTCTGCACTTATCACTTCCAGTAAGAGGGCCTCCAGAGCCCTGGTGTGGCTCTCTGGCATGTCCCCACCTCAGGTTGGATCCATGCCGTAAAATGTGAGCCATGGTTTAAGCCAAATGCTTTTATAAGGGCTAAAAGGTTATTGCTTTTATGGTAACAATACCCAAACATTTATGGTCACCAAGAGAAAAGACTGGGACAGAAGTATAAGGGAAAGAGAGGAGAGTAAGGGATGGAAGTGGGTGGGGAGAAAGGGGATTTGGGAGTGTCACGTGACCAGCAACTGAGAGCCTGGCATCTGGGAAGGGAACCCAGTGCAGGCCTGGAGAGGGGAGGGTTTCTCTCTTGTGCAGTGGCCTCTGAGCTCTCCCTCCCCTCCACTAACTAGTAAGGTACACTGTACTAGGTTACCTTCCTCATGGCTCATCACACACTTGAAAACTGTCTAGTGAGGCTGTGGCTGTGAACACGGAACTTGGAACACTTAGCTAGATAAATGTCAAGTATTTGCTCTCGTCCCCCCCCCCNGCGACAGTGTTTCTCTGTGTAGCCTGGGCTGTCCTGGAATTCACTCTGTAGACCAGGTTAGCCTCAAACTCATAGATCCACCTGCCTCTGCCTTCCGAGTGCTGGAATTAAAGGCCATGTGCCACCACTACCTGGCTGCACTTGGCTTTCTTGCTAATGGAGCCAATGCACCCAAAAAACAGAACTACCACAACCCCCATCACCAAAACCAAAAACAACCAAAGCCTGGGCAAGCCTCTTGTCACCTGTTCCTAGAGACCAGCGGCTGCATTCACACAGACACCTGCTCAGAAGACCTGATATCTCCATTCTCTGGAAGAAGGTCAGTCCCTCCCGACATGTCCCTAACTAATAGTCTTCAGGATCCTAACGTGGCACCCAGAAGGACGCTTTTTTAGGGAAGTACCTTTGCCCAATGTCTGTTTCTAATTTTCTTGGGCAAGGACATTTCTTCTGATTGTCTCCACCTGACAACAAAGCACACTACGTCCAGCAGGGGCCCCACAGGCCTGGCACCAACACTGTCACTAAAACACTTCCTCCCAGCACCTGGCTCCCTCCCTGACATCACTGAAAAGGGAATCTCCTGAGTGTCAAGGATGCACTGCCTCATGCCCGGAAGGGAGGCCCTGCCTCTCTGTAGGTAAGGACCATTTGGAACCACAGCTGGAGGACACACGCCTTCGACAGCTCCATCCTTCTCCATAGACGCCACAAGCTAATACCGTGGGGAAGATGTGTGAGGCAGCATTTAAGGCTCTCAAAGGCAAATTCTTCAAGCATCCTCAAGCACTTACAAACACTTGATACTGTAATTATAAATAATTATCTTCTCATTAAGCTTCTACCAGCCAGTGCTGCTAATCTACTTTGAATTACATGCACAGGAAAATACACATTTCTTCAAAATGGCTCATAACTCACATTTTGAATTCGCGCAAACTAATCGGGGATGAAATTCGTCTGACCTGGTAGAGATTTCCTGTGTGCTGGACACAGGAGAATGATGTCAGAGTGAGGAAGAGGACTGTCCCTAGAAGGACAAGCAGGGAAAGCGATGGTGACCTTAGACAGAGCACAGTTTCCAGTGAAGAACAGACTGGAAACCGCACAGGCTCACAGGCAACACCTGCAGCAACTGCTTCTAGGAAGAGTCTCCAGACACCTATGTCCCTTGAGCTCAAGCAAGCCTGGGAAGGGAAGTAAGTACCTAGTACCTGGTCCTCCCCTCCTCAGGCTGTGGCACTCAGAGACATCCTGAGAGAAGGGCTTGCCAGTCCTCTTGAGAGATGGTGAACTAAACACAGAACAACTGAGTACTGAAGCTTTTTACTCCCTGACTCAGAATGTAGGGAAGGAATAAATGAAAGGCCCTGGGCTCAAACTTGAGGCCTCTCAAGGGTGTCTGGAGCCTTGCCCACTCTGCCTGTGTATGCTTCCTGGGCTGTGGCCGGCAGCAGGGGGAGCCCATGAGCAAGAGAAGGTGGGAAAACCTTGCTCTCCTCTAGACAGGCACCCCCAGGAAGTGAGCTGGGGAAGCAGCTGTAAAAGAACCAGTCTTCACAACTTTTAGCCAATGGGCAGAGAGACTACTGGCCAGGCCTGGGGAAGAACTTCTGCCTTCTGTGAGTTCAGGTGACCTGCTCCTTTCTCCTGTAGCGCTGATTTGCAGGCTCCTTTACCCCAAACACACAAGGTGAGAGCTCTTGGGAGCCATCTGAGCTCAAGCCAAGTTTCTGAATAAGAGAAACATAGCACCCGTCCTCAGCCCTTCAGCATCGAGGACCTGAAGGTCTGTGCAGGGTCTTCCTGCCTTAGACACACCCCACAGCACAGCCACCCACTGTGTGGGACCTGGAGCAGATCTCTGTACAACCACTGCAATAAAGCTGGGCTGGGTGGGACACAGACCTATCGAGTCCTCACAGCCCCATAAGCAGCTGTCACGTCACTAGCTCTACTGTACAGGTCTGAACGTGGGAGGCATCAGATAACCGTGGTTACAGCTCAAAGACACAGAGCTGAGATCTTTACCAATGGCTCGGCTTTAACCTTCATCTCATTCCGAGTATCTGACGAGCACCCAGCCCTGAATACTTGATGCGTTTTCCCATTTCTGTGCTGGCTCTCCAGTGTAGCGTGGCCTCCCATGCCCCCATCCTAACTCACCTTCCAAGGTGCAAGTCTAACACCGACTCCTCCGAGAAGCCTCTCCCACCCTCAGGACCAGCTGGAACTGATACGACCTCACCGCAAATTTGCAACTGCCCTCTTTACAGTGTTTATTCTGCTTATTTGTGTAACGTTTGCTCCCTCAACATTTGGGAGCCTCCCTGGGGAGAAGGCCTGGCTAATGAGCCACCTGTCTGCCCACACTGTTTCCTCAATAGAACCTCTGTGTTTGTGGAATGAATCAGTGGTTGACAAACAGCCAACTGGGACATCCAGTTCGTCCTCTTGTTTACACCTGTTCGGCTCCTTGCAATGAAATCAAGAAGAACCTGTGGCTGGGATGTGACCTGGCTGGAAAGACAACCTGGCTTTCAAGCCAGACTGGAGAATTGTTCGTGCTCAGATACGAGGGAACCCAGCAACTCTCATGGGTCTTCTCTGCTCTTAGCAGCGTATAGGTAGTCAACTACCCAATGATATTTTTTAAGATTTAATTTTAATTCTGTGGATGTAAGTGTGTTGGTGTGTAGATATGGAGATGTGAATGCAAGAGCCTGAGGAAGCCAGGGGCATCGGACTCCCTGAAAGTGGGGCTATAGGCAACAGTGAGCTGCCTGGTTGGCTGGTAAGTAACACACTCAGGACCTCTGCAAGAGCAGGGACTGGATCTTCAACTCGGAGCCATCTCTTTAGCCCCCCCATGCTATTAAGAGTCACATTGCACAAAATATGCAGTCAGAACCTCTCCCTTCCTAAATGGCATTTCCCTGGAGGTACTATTATAATTAATGCTGAGAGCTCAGGTGCCTACTATATCGAACACATCTATATGTTTTGATTCGATGTATTCTTTGTAATAAGGAGGCAGTCTTGTATTAACTAGAAAACTCTCAACTTATCTAATGAACCAAGAAGATTGTCAAATGTGGTAGCAATGTGGATGTACCCAGAGACAACAGTGTTATGTGAAGTAAACCAGACATGGGAAATCAGGTGTATGTGTTCATTCATATATGGAATTCTGAAAAAGCTGAATTTATAGGACTAGAAAAAAGAGGCCAGGAGAAGAGATGGGGAGAGACTGCTTATAGATACAATGTTACAGCCAGACAAGAGGAACGAGTTACAGTGTTCTATTACCCAGACAGCGATTATAGCAAACAGTACAGAAACCTACAGTGAAAGCTAGGAGAGAGAACTTTGAATGTTATCACCAAAAAGAAATGACAAATGTTTCAGCTGAAAACCCCAAGTAGTTTGAGTTATGACAGAGACGATATCATACTACTAGACACACCATTACATATCCCTAAAGACATACAGTTCCGTCTCTGTCAATGAAAACAGTGACACGTAGAGTTTTATTCTTCGTAAGCATAATTCAATCGAACATGACCTAAAGCATACAGGTATCCTAGGGCTAAGAGTGAAGTTCAGTGCTAGAGTGCTTGCCTATGATGTGAGGCTTGAAGATGAAAGCCCAAGACAATTTATTGCTTTTTATTTATTTATTTATTTAGTGTGGGCACGTGCCAGAGCGCTGTGGAAGTCAGACGACAGCTTGTAGCGATCGGTTCTTTCCTCCGATTATGTGGGTCCAAGGATTGAACTCAGGTCATCAGAGTTGGTGACAAGTGTTTTTACCCTCTTTGCATTGCCATACTCCTCACCTCTTAAACTATCAGATTATGCTTGTCTGTCTGTCTGTCTGTCTGTCTGTCTGTCTAACCATCTATCGATCCACCCACTCATCCATCCAGGTATCTGTCTTTTCCCCTCCTAAATCTAAGACAGCAATAATGTGTTTAAAGGAGAAAGGTGGAGCTGGAGAATGGTTGGGAAAGGATGGGATTTTAGAGAGTTTAAAAAAAATAGAAAGAAGGGCAAAAAGAAAGTTATCAGGTCTTCTAAGAACAAAGTAACTTTTTAGATGCTTCATGTACATGGTTTCAATTTTGTCCTCAAGAGCCTGAGGCTAGAATTCAGACTCTCATTTTCTGGGTGGAGAGGGTGACATGGCCCTGTATGGAGTTATCAAGCTGGCAAGTGGCAGAACTGTGGTTGCAGTCCCCATCTACCTGGCTGCCACCGCAGTTGCTGACAGCCAGTGCCTGTGCTGAGCCGCTGGCTGGCCACATACATGGACACAGAATGTTTTACTTAAGACAGTCTTTGGTGCCACGAGGCAATTGCTGGATCTGCTTTCAACCTGATATTAACAAGGGAAGCTAGCTTAAATCCCAAGACGTCTTGCAGAATGAAAAAGGCAGGCTACTTCTGTTTCAGCCACTGATAACGCCAGACGGAACGCCCTCCTCCCGCTGAGTTCAGAACCCAACTGTCACAGCCGCTAAATGCTCGCCATCAGCTGCAGATGAGCACAGGCTTCCTGCTTGCACTGTACTGCCGATTAAAGAGACCGGAGATGCTTGTTTCTGAGGGAGGCGAGGGCTCTCAGAACACTTTATAGTCCAAGAAAAGGATCCATGGAGAAATAAAAGGCACTGTGAATTGTGGTTTTAAAGATAAGCACTGTATCACAACCTGTCTTAAAACCCAAGTCTATCGTTGGGCTGACTGCATTTCTAAAACAGAGGGAGCAGCCTACCAGGGCCACCTCACCAGCACACCCAGCGACTAGGCAGCTCAGATTTCTTGGGATTCCATAGCCATGTGTCCTACAGAGAGGTCAATGACCAGGTGGTGGCATAAGCGAGAGCCTCAGTCACAGATTTCTGACTTGAACCTACTTGACTCAAGCTGAAGTTCTGCCATGTTGTGTTACTTTGTATAAATTACTCCCCCGTGCCCTAATCTATGTGTGAAATGAGGACAGTGTATCGATTCCACAGGGTAACTGTGAGGTCAGAGTGAACCAGTGCTTATGAATGCTTTATCAGGCCTTGTGCAGAGCAAGGGCTGAAAATGGTTACCACATACTGAACCCAATACGCTCTAGGAAGATAGGAACTTTATTTGTTCAAGTCCAAAGCCAAGAGCAACAAGAATACCACTGCTTTCATTGCCAACACACATACACACACATCCCCACATGTGTGGCAATGCACAAACACAGATGTACAGCAAGCATGAAATTTGCCACTATTGAACTGGGTAAGTAGTTAAGTATCTGTTGTGATGTAACTTCGGCTTTTCCACGTGAAAACATAAAATACGACTTACTATTCATATTCAATTAATTTCCTAGCCAACTGATGGTTTTAATCTTGCTTGAAAGCGCTTTAATTGAGAAAAGACAATTTCCCCAATTTCCTGTTTGCTAACTATATCTAATTTATTTATTTTTATTTCACATGTTTCACCTGCTTGTGCGTCTGTGTGAGGGTGTCAGACCCCCTGGAACTGGGGTTACAGACAGCTGTGAGCTGCCAAGTGGGTGCTGAGAATTGAACCTGGGTCCTCTGGAAGAGCAGCTAGTGCTCTTAACCACTGAGGCATCTCTCCAGCCCCTGCTAACTAGATCTAAAGAGACACTGACACTCTGAAGAATGTTCTATGGTTTTTCCCTGGCTGGTAGGTCAACAAAGTTTCCCTTGCTGTAAGTCCACCGCTCTCTGCCCTTCAGAACCCTTTCTGTGAAACCTTCTGTGGCTTGTCGCTGCCTTGGCAGGAAGATGAAGGATTTGTTTGTTTTTACATGCAGATACCACAGAAATGGAACTGACCCTAAGACTTCCCATCCTAAGAATAATTCTGTGGTTTTGATCTGTTTTGTTTTGTTTTTGTTTATTTTTTTTTAATGAGAGCTTAGAAGGGACCACATTCAAGAACACAAAACACTCAAGACAATACCTTGAAACTAAAAACGCTATAGAAACATAGGAATTGCTCAATGGCTCCCTCCTTGTCCATCACTGACTGGTTTTAATTAAACAGCTTCTCGGACAGAGTCAGCTATGCTTCATTTAACTGACACTAAGGGAAGTGGATGGGCTCCAGGTGAGGGACTGGAGCCTCTAAATAACAGAAACTCTTGCCAAGGAAGAGTCGGCATTTTTAGGTTTTACCAGTATTGTGTTTTGTTGACCACAGCTATTGTCATGGTTTGAGACACGGGAGCTGAACGGCTGGTCCCTAGATGGTGGCACTATATTGGGGACATGGGGAGAAGAGGCTTAGCTGGTGTCTGTGGCAAACTAAGGAGCCTCTGAGGGTTATAGTCTGGCACTGCTTCCAGCCCAACTCTTTGCTTCCAGCTATCAAAATGTGAGGGACAGCGGCCTCACGCTTAGGGCACTGCCGAGCTGCCCCAGCCACCATGCTTCCCTGCCATGATGTACAGAACAGAGTTGAGCTAAAGCTCTCTTTCCTTACGTTGTTTGCGTCACTACAACGAGCAAAGCAATGAAGACAGTCCTCCGCCGAATAGAACGTGAATTGCGACACAACACAGTTACCTCAGGAAGACCCTGGATGTAGGTGGAACAGTGATCCATGCAGTAGTTAACTTCAGACCTTAGGACCCTCAGGAGAGGGAACCGGGTGGCTTAACTCTACAGCCTTGCAAGGCCTCTGCAGCTCTCACACCCAGCAATCTTGTACTGACACAGTGACAATGGTCTTACTAAATATATTAAATTATTAGCAAATTGAGTATGTGTCCGTCTGTGGTATTAAATAGTTTTAAATGCAGCTGGCCAGAGGAGCAGAGGACCTGCTGATATCTAACGCCACAGAGCAGCAATTCTCAACCTGTGGGTCGCGACCCCTTTGGGGGTCCAACTGCTCTTTCATAAGGGTCGCCGAAGACCATCTGCATATCGGATATTTACATTATGATTCATAACAGTGGCAAAACTACAATTTTGAAGTAGCCATGGGAATAACTTTATGGTGGGGAGTCAGCACAACATGAGGAACTGGATAAAAGAGTCACAGCATTAGGGAGGTTGAGAATCACTGCTGCAGAGCAAGCTCCTGCGTAAAAGGCTTCAAAAAGAAAAGCACAGAACATTCACGCTGAGACTGGCGCAGGGGTTACCCTTGCAGAAGTTGGGAGAGTAAGTCACCAGGAGGGGGCGCAAGGGAGCACCAGGCTACTGCCGCTACTCACCCAGATGACAATCACTCCACTCAGGATAGGAATCACCCAACCATACATCTAAGATAGATGCGGGTTACTGAAAGTTATATCTCAAAAAAAAGTAACATAAGAAGCAAAAAAGTCTTAGACCATGAAAATGCAAAATCATCATTTTACAGTAAGAACATTAGCCTGTCAATGTGTACTGCATTTTTGTTTTCAGCGTGCACATAATGCTATCTGATAAATGATAAAGGGGTGTGTGTGTGTGTGTGTGTTACCACAACACAAAATGTAAATGAAAAGTACCGGAAGCTAGTAGGGTCTACAGTGAGGCACTATTATCTGGGAGATAAATGAGCTGCATCAGAGTTAGACACGGAAATGCTTAATTTTAAATTCCGAAAAACAGCAATCCCCAAATACCATGTTGACACACACTGGGCTCATGTCTTGTCTCATTACATAATGGTTACTTAGAGAGCCAATGTTTCTCAAAGAGGCTGGATTGAACTAGAAAGGACACTGAGTACAATCAGGGCTCACTTACACACAGGCCACATTGTCTCTATGATAGCAGACAGAATTTAAGTTCGCTTCCAAACCAGCCCACCCAAATCCAGACTCTCTTATTTGGAAAATGCCCTCCCCTCCCAATCTGCTCTGCGAGACAGGCAGAATGCTTTGCACTGGAGTCCCAGAGAGNGGGCGTGTCCATTGCTTAGGTAGAGTGATCTTACACACTAGTGATCTGTGTGTAAGAGATCTTACACACTAGTGATCTGTGTGTAAGAGAATGCAGTACGTGTCACAGAGAATGGAACGGAGAGGAAGCTGGGAGGAAGTCTGACGATTCAGTGAGGGTTCTGGTAAGGAGACACCTGATACGGACTGATGGACTGGGGGGAGGGGAGGTAACTTCCCCCCTGGACTTGGCGGGGAGGGGGAGGCTTGAAAAGCTACCAAGATGCATGAGGCAGTTCACGACTGCTATCCTAACACCCAGGAAATTGAGAAGGAAGCCAAATAAAAAAAAATCCAGCTAAGACAGTCTATCTGGAGAGCAATGTTTAGGAGATACTTTTAAAAAGTTGTGATTTATTTTTAATTTTGCATTTTGGTTTCAGGTTGTTTTTTTGTTTTTGTTTTTAAGAGAGAGTCTCTGTAGCCCTGGCTGTCCTGGAACTCACTCTGTAGATCAGGCTGGCTGCGAACTTTCAGAGATCCTCGAGATCCTCCTGCCTCTGCTTTTTGAGCACGGGGATTACAGGTGTGCTTCACCAGCCTGGCACAGCAATATGTCTGAGAGGAGACCAAGGACTGATGAAGACAGAGCCTACAGGAGGCTCTGTAGGTCAGGCTACACTTGATGCTGATCATGGAAAATGTCGAAAACAAGGTGAAATGTCAGAAATAAAAAATAAAAAAACCAAAAAAAACAAAACACAGCCTGTTTAAATCTTTGTTGTTTTTATTTTTTCTTTCTTTTCTTTTTTTTCCTTCTTTTTGAGATATGGTTTCTCTGTGGAGCCCTAGCTGTTCTGGAAATAGCGCTGTAGACCAGGTTGTAGGCTGGCCTTGAACTCTCAGAGATCCACCAGCCTCTGCCTCCCAAGTGCTGGGATTAAAGGTGTGCGCCACCACTGCCCAGCTAAAAAAATCTTTTTTTTTGAGACCTTGCAGCCTCTGTTGCCCAGGCTGGCCTTGAACTCCTGAATTTGCATGGCTACTATTGGCTGGGACTACAGATGTACTACCAAGCTCGAGCTCTGATGTCAGTGTTTTCAACCTTCCTAATGCTGCAACCCTTTAATATAGTTCTTCATGTTATGGTGATCCCTAACCATAAAAAACATTTGTCTGTCTGTTGTCTGTCTGTCTGTCTATCTATCTATTTTTCTATCATATCTAATGTATGTGAGTACTCTCTCCGTATACATGCTTTATGAAAGAAGAGGGCATCAGATCCCACTATAGATGGTTGTGAGCTACTAAATGGTTGTTGGGAAGCAAACTCAAGACCTCTGAAGAGCAGCCACTGCTCTTAACTGCTGAGCCACTTCTCCAGCCCCCTACAAAATTATTTTTATTGGTACTTCATTTACTACAATTTTGCTACTCTTATGAGTTGTAATGTAAATATCTGATATGTAAATGGTCTATGCGATCCTGGGAAAGGGTTGTTTGACCACCAAAAGGGTCATGACCACAGGTTGAGAACCACTGGTATACATTCTTACTATGGGTGCAAAGTTCCAGAGCTGTGACTAGGCTGTATTTTAGGGGTTTCATGTGCTGTGAGGCCACAGAAGACCGCACAAGAATGGATGTGTCTGATTTAGTCAATATATTCTTATGTTACTGCATACCAAGGCTAAGTACGCTTGTGTCTTGGGAGTCAGGGATCATGTAACTAGACCTAGTATTAACACACAAACACATACCCCCAACACGCTTACATACCACACACGTGCACACACACATGTACCCGACACACTCACATAGTGCGCATACACACACATACACACACACCTCACACACATACCACACATGCACACACCATACACACTCACATACCATGCATACACACACACCCACACACACTACACATGTTCTCACACACACCACACACACATTCACTCACACAAACACTTGAAGTTAAGGCTAGCTAAGTCCTTAATCTAAGAGAATATTATCTATCACATATCTATCGTGTGATAGACAACCAATCATTTTGCTTCTAAACTACACAACTGATAATTCAGGACATTTCTGCTTGTTTTTCTTCTGGAGAACTTTATCAACAACTAGACAGACTCTAGTTATGATCAGCAGCCTCAGCTCCTTCCATCAGGGGGACGGACAGATTACAAAGGCTCTGTTTTCAGGCCGAAAGGAAAGGCAGGAATTAAAGAAGATTCTCTGAAGGGAATAAGTCATTTACTCATGGACTACAAAGAAAGATCCCATGGCCTGTCACAACGTCACCTCCTACTTTCCCTAAGCAGTCTAGCAGCATGATAGCAGTGTGATCACCTATTTCCTCGTCCAATTAGGTGGTGGGACAAAAGTTCTGTCCAGAAGATCAGACAGACAGACAAACCTAGATTAGATTAATAAGGGGGGGCAGTCTGTACCATAGGGGAGAGGTGATGGTCACTGTTACCTGTCACCTCGACAGGATCTGGAGCCACCTAGGAAACAAGCTTCAGGCTCGCCTGGAGGATGAGGCTGGCCTCTGGGGACACCTTTGAAGGATTCTCTTAAATAGATTAACTGATGTGAGGAGATCTGCTCTGAGTGTGGGTTTGAGTCCTGGACTGCACCAAAAGGATGCTAGCTGGGCACTGGGCTCATTGCTCTCCGCTTCCCTCCTGATGCCACGATGGACCACGTGTGCCCTTGTATGGCAAGCTATGTTTATTCACCCAGAGGTTATTTTTGTCAAGGCATTTTTATCAGAGCAACAAGGAAAAACAACAACAAAAACCAACCTGAGGTGGTGGGGGCGGAAGGTAGCTTGGGAGTTTCAGTGCCAGTAGATCAAATCACATGTCTGTGTGCTCACTTAGGGCCTTTGCTCCCCTGGAGACTGAGAGAAATCAGATGGGGCACCTGCCTTGAGATTGTTACAGAACTGCCTGTATTCAGAGCCATGGCTTGAAAACATATTGATTGTATGCCCAGCAGGTCAAATAGGCTTCCTTAATAGACTTTACTAGTCTATTAAGTTCCTTAAAATATATAAATGGTAGGGCTTTTTCCCCTTCTTTCTTTGGCCTCGGGAAAGCTGATGAACTTGACTCCATGGCTTTGAACAATGTAATGCCATCTATAATATGCTACGCTTCATTAATTCAGCTCGCTCCACCTACTTTATTCAGCATTTCAAAATGTGAGAGGACCATCTGTTGGAGATTCATCAACCAAGAACATTGTGAAACCTCATTCAGCCCAAGATATCAGCCTGAAACTCATGTGCTAATGTTTCTTTGGTCTCTATACTTTAGTGGCTCTGACGCCCTCACAGCTGTACATGTTGTTACGACTGCTTTATTGTTAAGGCCATTGTAAATATACCTCAACCCTCTGTCAAAGACCCCTTGCTTGCTTGCTTTTCATCCTGGATAAATTTGAACCTGACGAGGGGTGAATACGTATCTCAGAGCCCAGGACTGACTCCCAGTGTTCAATCGTAAGTGATCAGAGACAAAGGTATGCTTATTTCACATCACGGGAATGTCCTTCAGAGGAACCGACTTAATATGCATAAACAGGGGGGAAGTGACAGTGTTATTAGGCAAGAACTAAATGACAAGCGGATTTGGGGACAATTATCAGTTTCCCATTTATCCAGCATCTTTCATTAACAACTTCAATAAATCTTTCCAACTGTTCTTGCCCCCCAGCTCAGATGTGACTATCTCAAGATCTGCACCTCTATTCTGAGTGTCACGTACGTAACTGACAGTCCCTCAGTCTCTACAGCTAACCCCCCACTCCCTTGACCACTATGCCCGCCTCGTTCTTTTTCTTTTGTCTTCTTTCAGCTCGCTCACCCGCCTTTCCTTGTCCGGCTCAGATCTTTCATACTGCACTCAGGCTCATTGCCAAGGTCTTTACTTGTGTGGCCCCAGGCTACCCCCTTCAATGGTCACACGCTGTCTATGGGATGGAGTTCAACTTCCTGAAGCTAGACTTTAAAGGCCTCCGTGCCCTGACCCAACCCTGTGTTTGAACACATTCTGTACTTTCTCCCTCTTTCCTGGAGCAAAGAGCCTGACCCAGTGAACCTTGTCCGGGCTAAGTGCTCCTGCCCGGATCAGTCCCATCTCTCCCTTCACCTTGGTTCTGCGCCCACACAGATATGCTGTCCTGCCATGCCTTCCCTTAGGGGCTACTCAGTGCCGGGATGTTTGCCAACACATCAATGCAATGCTAAGCTCCACATCAGGGGATCTCCCATGTCCAAAGGGATCACAAGAAAAGTCTGTTAACGAGGCTATGGCAAACTGTTCAGTGACCACAGGCAATGTCGGCACTATGGCCGCCAGAGAAGACAGTTGGAACTCTGAAATCTCTAGTCACTAGGTTGTGAATGCATTCCCAAGTTCACGTTGTTAGTTACATATGACACTTTCCTTCCCCACAATCCTGACCACTATGAGAAGGAAAAATGATTCTCCCCACCCCCGCTTTTGGGGAAGAACAGTGGATAGAATGTGGGGCCTGGTGCATGTAAGCAAGCGCTCCATCAACGAGCCATGCTCACCCTCGGCCCTTCTTCTCTTTATCTATTTTTTAATTTTATTTATTTATGTTCTTTTTTTTGGAGACAGGATTTCTCCATGATCTCCTGGCTGTCCTAGAACTTGCTCTGCAGACCAGGCTGGTCTCAAACTCAGAGATCCGCCTGCCTCTGCCTCCCGAGCGCAAGGATTAAAGGCGTGCGCCACCACCACCCGGCTTTATTTTTTACTTTGAGATCACACTGTACGGGCTGGTTTTGAACTCACTCAGAAGCCTAGGTTGGCCTTGAGTTTGTAATCTTCCTGCCTGTGTCCTAGGTAGCTAGGATTATAGTTCTGTGCCAACCAGGCCCAGCTATTTAAGCAAGCAACTCTGAGAGATTTGAGTATGAGAAATGAAAATTAAAGTGTATCTAAGCCTTTGCCTTTTCTCTAGTTCCCTGCTGGTGCATCTAACACCAGCGTCTGCTACCACCTTAGTGTATCTAAGCCTTTGCCTTTTCTCTAGTTCCCTGCTGGTGCATCTAACACCAGCATCTGCTACCACCTTTGCCACCACCACCACTTACTTCCTCTTTGGAAACAGCCCAGACAACCATCAATAGTGAACCACTTAAAAAAAGGGAAAAAGAAAGAAGAAGATGCAGTAGGAAACGATGCAGCGGCCAAGATGGAAATGGAGCTGAATGGTGAACATGGGAAGCTTTCTAAGGTAGCCCATTGAGAGGGAAAGGTAAGACGCTCAGCTATACCTAGGGTACACATCCATCCATGCTTCAGAAGAGGGAGCAGGTTATTGTAGATGTATACAAGTGCACTGTAAGTACACAGAATTTTCTAGAAGGATTCCTAGGAATTCTCGATGGTAGTTACCCATGGGACAATGGACTGGGAATCTGGAGATGAAAGACTTTGTTTCACATTCCTTCCTGCTATTGTTTAGTTTTATGTTTAGTTTTATATTTTAAAACAAAGTCCCTAGTGCTTCTACTCTCAAGT
>LOJH01012564.1:0-22971 GCA_001685095.1 Ellobius talpinus
CCCAATGTTACAGAAGAACTTTGGGTGACTATCCAGGCAGCAAGATGTCTCTGTCAAATTCTAGAATTTTGGAAATTGCTTACAATATGCTTCCTGTTTATTTAGGTAATATATCCTTCTGGAGTCTTTGATGGAGTTGAAGAATATTTATAATTATAGATTTCCTTAGTTATGATAAAATATAAAGTAGATATAAATATATTAACTGTAATTCTTACTTGATACCTGTTTTATTATATGTAATTTTACTATGTTAAAGTTAAAACCATCCTTTTTATTTAAACAGAAAGGGAAGGTGATGTGGGATTCTCCTCTGTATGCTATGATTATCATTGTTTAATAAAGAAGCTGTTTTGGGCCTGTGATAGGGTAAAACAGTGCTAGGTGGGGTAAACTAAACTGAATGCTGGGAGAAAGGAGGCAAAGTCAGGGAGAAGCCATAGAACCGCCGCCAGAGTCAATGAAACCTTGCTGGTAGGCCACGGGCCTTGTGATAAAATATAAAATAATAGAGGTGGGTTAATTCCAGATGTAAGAGCTAGCTAGCAATACACTTAAGTAATTAGTCAAGCCGTGATTTAAAAAATATAGTTTCTGTGTAATTATTTCAGGGCTGAGCAGTCAGGAACTAACAAATGGCCCCTCATACAGGGAACTATCTAAACTATCTAGCATATTGTCTTAATTCAGAGTGCTTTATTAAGTTTTATAAAGTACTATTGACTTAAGTGCCTATATACAACAGAAATTTATTTCAGACATATGTAGACTATGAATTTCTGGCTCAGGATACCAGCACAGTCTACAGGAGTGTCTTCTAGATTGCAGGATACTATCTCCTCATTGTGTCAAAATGACACAAATGAGCCCTCTGAGTTCCCTTCAAAAGAGTATTTCTCTCATTTATGAGGGCTCTAACTTCATGACCCAATCCCTGTTCAAAAAGTCCACTTCCAGATACCAATACATTGTGAAGATTGGGTTAGTCCCTCACAACAGTGTATACATGACTAAATCATACTTGGGATTTTTTAGTGTTAATTTGTTTAAATAGGAGCTTCCAGTTACTTCACCAGATACTAATCTTTGTGTCTGCTATGAAGACATTGTATGAAATGTGATAAAGTGCACAGTAAGTTTACTTTAGGTAAAGGAAATATTCTAGACTACCTATGTGGGCTTGATTCAATCAGTGGCAAGATGTTAAGTACGGATCTGAGGCATCACAAAATAAGTTCTACTTCTCAAAGACAACTTTAGCTCATGCTTGAAGACTCCAGTCTTTACTCTTCAATGGTCTGGTGAGTGGGTTTCATGTTTATATAGCCAATTCTATGTACATATATACATCCTATGTATTCATGCATAGAGCTATACTTGACTTGGTAAGGTGTGTGCACAAATATATATATACACACATACTTCACTGATTTAAGCTTGACTGGCACACCTTATTTTTTCAATAAAACTTGTATAGTTTTATTCATTTGGGGGTAAATATAATATGTCTTAAATTACACATGATGTGTCCACACAAATATACGTATATGACTTTGTATGTGTGTGTGAGAGGGAGAGTGTGTGTGTGTGTGTGTGCATGCACACACACATGCAGTTGAATAACATGACCTCATTCTTTTATAACTCAGAAAATGTCTCATGGAAAACACACCAGAATTTCTTAAGTCCTGTGTGTTAAAAGATCTCAGTCTTCTTTATCTGAAAAGCGCTGGTAAGAAATGTGGGCACTTAATGAGCCTAGCCATCAGCCAGGACTCTGGCCCTCAGTGCCTTCATAGTCAGCATAGCAAACTGGCAGTTCATAAGAATTTTATGTCTTTGTCTTCTAAAAAAGTACTGGAAACTCCAAGTTTTTTAAAAACGTGCAGTTGGTTTTCCCTCAGCTCTCTCCACTTTCTGTCTGATTGGACTCTGTGTCATCCTCATCCAAGCCAGATCTTCAGCAAGGTTCATGACTAGGGTTTAGATAAGTTTAGATGTTCAAACTGTCCCTTTCTCAACCTGAAGCTTCAGAAAAGCAAAAACCCAATCAGGAGCACATTGCTGCTTTCATTCCAGGGACAATCTAATCAATATCACTAAAAGTGAGTATCTAATCTCTCTTGCATTCCCCAATCTTCCTGGCACCCCCATTGTTCCCAGAGTCCTCTCCAGCATCCCCCTGCAGAGAGGCTTCAAGACTGTTTCAAATTGAACCAAAACATTTCTCTTGCCCATACAAAGCCAGGAAACTTTGCTTTCTGCTCTTTTCAGCTAAAATGCAGCTTCCTATTATGTGAGCAAGTAGGTCACAATCCATCTTCCTTTGGAAGGCTGAGACTCCGCTCCACAGTTCCTAATGAACTGGCAAGGCCAATTAAGCATTACATAGAATATTTGTAGTCTACCAACCCAACAAAGAACAGATAGATGAATGAATTCTCTGTCTTTTATAGATGAAGATGGTCAGGAAACAGGATTTTTGTTGCTCTTTAGACCTTGGGAAATGGCTGCATAAATCCACCAAACCAGCATCTTTTTTTCCCCCTTTGAAACATCTTTGCCAACCAGATTCAAATAACATTTACTGATTATACAAGATGTACAGAGGGAAAAAAAGAGAGAGGAGTCAGGTTTGGATAAACAGAAAAAAACAGAATAGTGCTGATTCAGAAATCCCTCAGAGGCAAACCACCTTTCTACAGTGTTGGCAGGGTGGTTAAATGACTGAGAGCTAAAAACCAGATATTGACCCATCTTTTACCCCTAGGAAGGTTTTTTTTCATAGAAGATCTAACCACATACTACAAACAAGTACCTTACAAACAAGTAGTTATAGTACTAAGAATAATTGCTATTTTTCTAGAATATTGGTATTGAGTGAGATAAAGAGAGCAGTATCTTACAGTAGAAACAAACAAAGGCTATTTGAGAGTCCTGATCAACTGGTGAGGAGAGCAGGTTTATTTCACAGAAATATCATTCAACCCTGATGACTGTCCCACAATATCTATTCTCTCCTTATAGTAACAAGAAAACTTCAATGGCTAGTATTATATATTCCACAGTTCTTTGCTATAGGCACCAATATATTAATTATTACCAATATATTAAAGATAATATAGGAAGCTTTCAAATTTCTACCTTAAAAATCTTTGGCCCTCAATGTGAGCTCTTTCCTTTTCCTATAACTTCATGACCCAGAAAATACACTTGCTGGTAAAACAATTCAACCAATATTCCAAGGGATAGCAGAGTAATAGGAGAAGGGCTTGAGCTCCTCATGCAGAGAAGCCACAAATCTGTTCTCATTTGACAATCCTGACATCTCTAGACTGTGATAAAAGACAGAAAGAGAGAAGCACAGTAAAACCCAACACAAAGCAAAGGTCATTAGACTTAAATAACTGCATTCTGAGACTTAGTTTCAGAAAATTACAGTGTTCCAGGATGTACTTCCATTAAACTAGAATGCCTCAGTTATGTTGTTGTTAATAATGGTTTATCTTAGTCATCACTGAATCAATTATCTACTAGAAAAAATTTTTGAAGAGACCCTGTGATTTATAGACCCAGATTAAATGTTATAAAAATGTGCTTATTCCTAAGAAATGGAATAGCTCTGGCTTAGAGCATCCTTTTTCAGAGAGGCGATGGATTACATAGGCAAAGAAGTAGAAACCATAAAAATAATTGTAAAACTGTGGTGTAGGGAGTCTGCTCAGAGACAGGAGCATTTGCTTCACAATTGTGATAATCAGAGTTTGAATCTAAACATTCATGTAACAAGTCAAGCATCCTGAAAATGGCTGAAACCCCAGCTGTGAGAGGGAAGTGACAGAAGATTGGCTGACTTTCAACCTAGATAAGAAAATATGAGCCCCAAATTGAGGGAAAGATCCTATCTCAAAAGGATAAGAAGAGAGTGCACAGGCATGCACATTTCACACATACACACATGTGCACCTGCGCTCATGCAGACATATACACACTTAAAAGTTATATTTAAATGTATTCAAAACAATTTGTTTATAAGTGAGCAAATGAAAATGTTCTGGTAGTCATAGCAAATATTCTTTTATGTTTATGGAAGTTGTGTCTCACAAAAGACAAAATCTAACTTTGATGAGCTAAGGCAAATGGAGAGATGTACTAATTCTTATACTCAATGGAAGGTCAGTGATAAAGCTGAAATAAAAAAAGAGGGAAATTAGTTCCTCCCACCTTTCCCTCAAACAGCACACACACACACACACACACACACACACACACACACACATTTCTATGGCAACCTGGCATCAGTTTCTTAAGGTAGCTTTCTCCACAAGTGGATATCACTCAAGTTCACTTTCCTAGAAGGATTTTCTAGATTTGCTTTTTACTCCCACAAATGCATGAGACCCAGAGCAGGAATTAGCCTGACCTAGCCTGGCTCAAGATTCCTACCCTCAGTCAACTAATTCTTAGCATCGAAAGGAACATCTTAGAAAATAGTAACTCACATTTAATTATCCATTCAACAATTTACATTGGGAATAGAGCACATTGCTTATTTGAGAAGGCTGACAAGAACATTTGGAAAAGATTGGCATTGTTTATTCTGTTTTTCGGAACTCCAGTACACAGAAGCATTCTTTCTACCTGACCATAAAAAAAGGGAGGCTACTAGCTCTTGGCTACTGGTTCCTGGCTTCTGAAAAGAAGCATGTCTGAGTGAGGATAAATGTCAGTTATACCTGTGCCTTCTCTATTTTTCCTGCTATTTCTGGAACAAACTCTTCATGAATTTCTGTGAGGAAACAACCATACTCATCCCTGATGACCACCAAACATTAAAATTTCTGGAAGTAGTGGCAGATGGGAATATTAGGTGACTAGAAGGACATTCACCACCATGTTTGCAAAGTAGAAGGTCTTGGGGACAGGCTACAATCATCTCCAAGTCATATAATTGCCCATTTAAACTGTTTGGAGTGTGTACACTGGAATGTGAGTTCAGGCTATTGGGCATGCAGTAGAAAGGCTCCCACAGAGCCAGTCCCATGAGCAGGTCAGGGTTGGAACCATCTTTCTCTCCTGTCTGGTACAGTGGAAGATTTCAGAGTGGCATCTAACCCCATCAAACAAGCAGAATTTGTAGCTTAACTCCAGGTCCCAACATCTCCCATCTCAGCCCCAGAGGGAGTAGATGTCCTGTCCGATGTTTGCCTGCAGAGTTAAATAAATTAAGAAACTGGAATATTGGAGTCCAGACCATAAAACATAATTGAACAAATCTCTACAGACAGTGTAAAATATTGGATCCTGTCTTACACAGATGGGATTATTTAGCCTTCACACAACCTTCAAATAACATATTGTGGTGCTTTTAATCAATCTATAATTCAAAGAGGACATCTTTTAGCCCCTAGAGTCTTTCCAGATGACAATAGTTGTGGGCAGACTAAGGTAAAGTATATTTTATTACAAAAGTCAAAGTCAGCTAGGGCCATAATTTCATAAATCTCATTAGTGATTATAGTTTCTTATTTCCAGGTATGATAAAATACCATTTTCACACTGTAAATGTATCTCAGCCAGCCAGGAGGAGAGATCCCAGGGCCTCTCCACAGGGTACCCAGAACAAAGGGATGCCTGGTGTGAGAGGCTGTGTCAGTCCTGATAAGAAATTCTGCAGAGGAGTGCTGTCCTTTGCCTACACACACAGCACCTTAATGAAAGGTTGGAAAGAGTAACAATCCCAATCTGTGTCCCCAGAGAATGGAGAGGCAGGGGTTCTGTAAATGCCACAACAAATAGCCCTCTACTATAGCTCCTGCTCTGTTTTTCGTGCATGACCCAGTGTCATGCAAATGTGGACTAGAAATTCTTCTTGTCACCAAAGGCACCTGAACTTACAGAAGAGGAACTGCAGAGTTAATAGAGGCTAAGTTTCATCCAGAGAAACTGAGATGAAAGACCATAAATCTTCCTTCATCAGTCATCTACGCAGTTGCTCCCATGGAGTCATGGATCGCAGTTGCAATAAGAGGTAAGAAGCAATTAATTTTCATTTGGAAGCTGTTTTCAAATTTTGGTTACAGGCAATGCCACAGGCACGGCACTGGGGAGGCAATACTAGAAATGTTCATTTTACATGCTGAAGAAGTAGACAAAATAGGGAGATGGCTCAGCCAGAACACACTTCCCTCCAAGACTACCAGGGCCTGACTTGGATTCCCCAGAATTCCACATAAAAAAATGATTGGATTTGATGGTGCATGCTTATAATTCCAGTGTGAGGAGGACTGGCCAGCTACTCTGGAGACTTGGTGAATTCCAGGACAGTAAGAGACCTTGAGGAAATACACTCAAGGTTGTCCTCTGACCTTCAAATGTGTGCATGCGTGCATGCCCCCCCACGTTGATTAAATACTTAAATGTGGTAAGGAAGTATATGGGGATACCACAGTCTAGAGCAGGGGGCATTTAAGGAGAGTTAAGAAGTAGTTAAATCGAAACCTGAGCAAGCAATGGGAGTGAACTACTGCAGGGAGAAGGAAGAAGGAGGCTGTACACAGGAAGAAGACAGAAGGAAGAACATACGCAAATGCATGACACATGGCTCAGCAAATCTAGACTGTGGGTAGTGCTTGCCTGTTTCTAAGTCAGTTTCTGCCTGTGTTGTTTGTTACACATGGTGATTTTATTTATGCCTCAGATTGTTTGGATACTAAATTATAGGTTTACCATTGTGATTGGACACATAGGAAGGGGTGTGAGGAGGATGCCCCCCAAGTTGAAATCTAATGACCACTGCTCAGAGTATGGGATGGAATATATTTTATTCAACAGTCAAGGAAAAACCAGTGAAATAATCGAAGGGGGAGAACGAACAAAGTCAAATTTGTGTTTAAGGAACTAATGTTGTTTGCAAAGTGGGGAATAAATTACTAGAATGGGTAATGTTGGACTCGAGGAGACCAATAAGTTCACTGAATCTCAAGGTACATCTTCAAATGAAATGTATTCTTTGTCTCGGACCTTTCCTTGGTCTTGCCTTGTCAACTTAGTATTCCAGACTCGCCAAGGAAAGTCTTACCCCCTCAGAGGAGTGGACAAGTGGTGGAATGGAGGGAGAAGGGGGGATGGGAGGAGGGGAGAGAGGAACTGGGTTGATCTGTAAAATGAAAAATAAATTAAATATTAAAAAAGAAATAAACTGCAGTACACTATTTAAAATATTCTGATAGTCACATTAGTCAAAGTAAACTACTTTTACTTTTACTGTGGTTTATAAAAGTCAATATATCAAGGATACTGTACTGGTACCATGTAATGAATACAAAAGAGTTATTAAGTTTTTAACACTCTTTGTCTTCCTCTTCTGTTTTGGTACACAGACATGGGATCTTCTTCACCAATACCTGTTCCTTTAATTCACTTAATGGGATGGGTGGCCTACATAGCCCATTGAGGCTGCTGGAGTCAGGCTTTTAACTTAACACTCTAAATTTTCCAAAGACCTTCCATTGACTGCACAGTGGGAGGAAAAGCAGGCTGAGTGAGAAGGAAGCCAATTCTGACACACAGAGCACTCCGTAAAATTATTATTATGTTAAATAAATAAATAAGGGGCAAGATACAATTAAATCTTTGCATTCAGCTAAAAATGAGGCACCTCTCCTAACTTGCCTTTGCTGTGTAGCCTCAATTGGAAACTGACTGCAAATTTCACAAATAAGCCCAAATTCCTTACTTTTCATCAGCGAACCAAATCCTTACATGACAAACAAGGAGGCAATGTTGAATGTGTGAACAGAGCAGTCTGTGAGAATGTAATGGATTTCGTCAATGACTGGAAATGGGATTTTATTAAATTGTCTGTCAATAGCAGGAACAATTTGACATTGGATGTCGATGGCTTTACTACTTTTTTAGATGTGTGCAGGAATAGTTTAGGTACATTTCAGCAATAATGATACTAGGAGTTATGGGAGAACTAAGAAAGCAATAAGGCTCTGCATAATTTATCCTGATTCATGTTTTATTATAAAAACTAAAGCATGAGAGAAGATCTTGAGAGGAGGATTTGTTTTCATTGCCTCTCTTTCAGGAATTCTGGCTGCATGTTTAATCATTATAACCTTAAGGGACATCGTCTTAACCCCTAAACACCATTCTGGCTTCTTTGCCTAAAATAAAGTTTTAGCTGCCTAAATACTTCTCGTGAATGTAAACAAGACTGCATTTTCCTTAAGCTAGGAGAGCTATTTTCCATGGAGTTCAAGCAGGCAGATTGACTCACACAGTCATTTTTGCTTTCTCTGGCTTTAGTTCCTACCTTGATAACAGTGAAATCTGTGCAACCCAGCATCTCATTTATAACCTGCTGCTTTAGATGTCTTAGTGGATTATCACATGAGAAGATGAGCAAGGAAAAGTATATATGCTTGTATGTGTATGTATATGTATATAGTTCTCCAGCTCCAAAGACATAGAACTAAGATTTAACACCGATTCTGGATGGGGTAAATATTATTTTATCAGGCAGTCATCAAGCCTTCAAAATTAACTGTATCCTTGCTCAGTCTCCATTTCTTTATTTATGGAGACCTCTCCAGGACTTCAGGACTTCTAGGAACCATTCCAGTTCTAAGATTATCAGATTCACTTGAGAAGATACAGCTGCCTATATTCTAGAAATGATTAAGAGTCAAATACCCATTGATTGCCAAAATAAGGAAGAGTCAGAATTCAGCACAGGTGGCCTTTAAATACCAAGTGTTTCCACATCCTCTTCAAACCATGGAAAGATACAAGACGTTGGCAATGATCTCTTTAAAATGGCTATGAGCACCGGTGGCTTGAAACGAAAGGCATTTAAAATCTAAGTTAAGTCACTTCGTTGTTTGGTTCGTATTCATCCCAATTAACTTAACCTAACTGCATTTTGTCTGTGAGATCTGCTAGGGCTCTGTGCTTTAAAGAACATTGTGCAGTAAGTTTGTACCTCTGGACACCACCAGCATGCATGTCATAATACACTTGCAATAAAATATATGAGTTTGTGCAGAGGGAATAGTAGGGGGCAAGAAATTGAAAATTCAAGTCGCACACTGCATAAGCCACGGGAGAGTGGGCCCTGTGTGCTTTAAATGAAAACCTTTCATCTTTGGAGAAGACTCTGGTGTCCTGGTTAACACAGGATATTGTACTCATCATCTGTCCTCCTCAGAACCCTGCAGGGTGACATTGTCAGAAGCTTGGCTACAGAGACATGTCATTGTTTCAAATATAGTTGCTTTCCTTCTTCCTTTTTTTTTCTTAATTTCACACACTCTCGTCAGAACGGATGCAGTGCCCCACCGCATTGTTTCTTTCCCAGAGGGTGATGTTGGGGGAGGAGTGGACGGGGCATGGATGTGTTCTACTTGCCTGTTCCTGTTTTTCTCAGGAGAAAAATTGGACTTTTTCTTCCCCTAGTGTCTCTCACCCGACCATTTTAGATTTCTTAAAATAAAAGTGAGGATTCTGAACCCCACTGCTCTCTCCTCTCTGTCTCCTTCTTACTCATCTGCCAGGGTTCCTAAGGGTCCTGTGTCTGGATTCATCAGCAACTTCCTTGTGTTTCTTCTGTGGCCCTTTGGTTCTCATTTGATTCACAGACAAGATATTACTGCAAGTTTTAGATGTTCCACTCACTAGTGACAACCTAATTACATTGTCTTTCTACTCCCCGGGCTCCTCAGATTTCTGCTTCCTGAGTTAGAAGAGCCAGAATGCACCTATGTTCTGTGCCTGTTTTGTTCTAATGATGCCTGGCCCTTACTCATTTACCAGATAACATACTTGGAGGACATAGGGGATGTTCTAAGCAATATTCTGTGTAATGCCTAAAAGGAGAAAAGTGTCAGGAGTGTCTGGAAATATTTGAAGAGAAATAAGACCCTTAATAATATCTCTCACCTGTACTCTGAAGGGCAACCATATATAACCCCCATCACACACACACACACACACACACACACACACACACACACACACCACAACACACACACACACACACACAACAGCCTGAACAGGCCTCAGAGATGAACAGATGTTTTGAGCAGAAGGCATTTGAGAGGGGACATAATTAGGAAAAGTCACTTATGTAGCCCTTTCCTTCCAAATGCAAGCTAGAAATTCACAAAAGTGTCCCCTCCACTCCAGGGAAAACTAACCTTGATTGTTACTCAAACCCAAGAAAGACCCATGCAGCATGCTTCACTAACGAGCTTTCTTTCAGCTGTTCAATTATTCTCCTATAATGTGCCATGGCTAGAAACTCGTGTCCTTTTCCTTTATCTTGCTACTTCTCTTAAAAAAAAAAAAGCTTTTTCCTTTTTTTGTGGAAGATGCTACATAAACTGGAGCTGTAAGTAACTTCTGGAAGATTACTGATTACCTGGCTGTCTCTCATGGATATAGAAAATACAATTGCTAGTAAACTCTCTTGTTTATCTGTCTTCTGTCTTAGAGATCACATCTAAGAAGTCAGATAAAGAGAAAATTATTTCTTCCTCTCATACAACTCTCCCAGGAATATCTCGAGAAGTTCCCCTGTTTACATATTCCTAATTCATCAGCAAAATTCTGCCAGTCATCTCTCTGAATGTCCAATATCACACGACAGTGGCCTTCCATGGAACCCGGAAATTCTGGAAAAAACTCTCTGTCCTTAGCAGAAGTCAGACCCTCTGCAATCCCCACTCCCATTGCTGGCCTCTCAGTTTCATCCTTGGCCCTCAGACCCCATCCTGTCTCCCACTCACACCCAAGAGACTGCAGGTTACTGAACACAACGTGCTTAAACTTCTTCCTCTGCCCCCAAATACCCTTCTTGGGTACATGCACATAAAGATCCCCTTTTTTGTTGTTTTTAAAAACTCAGCCCATGGTATGCATGGAGTCATTCCTGACCACTGTTCTCAAGAAAAATGGAAAATTTCCTTTTAAGACTCACAGAATCACCTTGCATAGAGATTTGCATGTTCATGGACAGCACTTTGTACACTTAAAACAGAAGATCCCCTCTCCATGTAGACTGTACATTCCCTATGGGCTAGAATGTGACTTATTGATTCCCTAAGATCTAGCACAAAGCCTGGAATATGACAGATGTCTGGAAAATGTTCAGTGAACGAATGATAGAGAGCATTATTTTCCTTTTCTAAAATCTACCTGGGGAGCTGGGTGTGCTGAAGCACACACCTGTATCCCAGTACTTGAGAGGTGGAGATAGGAGTTGAAAGGCAGAAGATAAAGGCCAGGCACATCTAAACAGTGAGTCTGAAGCTAGCCTGGGCTATCTGACATCCTGTTTCAAAAAGCATATTGTTATTACTATTAATAATAATAAATAATAAAATTTATCAATGGATCATTCAATAAGACTTAAATAGAAATTCATTTACATTTTTCAATTTCTCCACTGATTCTTTGTATCCTCTTGTTTATACCCTAATTAGGAAAAGGATCTCAGAGCCACTTTGATCATTTTATCCCAAGGACCACTGGGCCCCAGGGGAAACACTAGGTCACCTGTGACATGTACTATGGTATTTCTTAATTATGCAAGTAGCCATCTGCTCAAATACCATTTGGGTTCATTTAATGTATATAGTTTAAGATAAAGGGGAAACAAAAAATGTATATCACTCTGGACTCATAAAATTCTGAGTAGTACCTGATTCATTTCAAGTTATGAAGGGTCCCCACTTCGGTGGTGCATTCTTTCTCTGTGGCCAGAACCCTAAA
Organism: Ellobius talpinus; assembly: GCA_001685095.1. Classification (NCBI taxonomy): domain Eukaryota; kingdom Metazoa; phylum Chordata; class Mammalia; order Rodentia; family Cricetidae; genus Ellobius; species Ellobius talpinus. The sequence continues at coordinate 11,782 of LOJH01012564.1, forward strand.
TCTTTTAAATTGCAGTTTAAACACCTGTAGCCAAAATTTAAATGCCTTTCTCATTTAAATTCCAAGCATTAACATTCCAAATATCTCAATTATGTAAATGGCAGAAGAAAGGGGCAGAAATTCTCCTTAAGGCTCCCCACCCCCAACAAGTCAGTCCACTGCTCTCAATTATGACTTCTCTTCAAGCTCACAGCAAGGTGACTGTGTTTTCCGGATGACCCTACAAATTCATTTTTTTTTTTGAATGGAAGAAGATGGTTAAGTCCCAGCCATGTTTTCAAAAGAGGTGAGGGAAGAGAAAATAACTAGCATTGTTCAGCAATTTTCTTTGGAGAAAATTTGGACTTCTTTGGTTAAAGAAGTCCAATCCTCACAAAGCCCTTCCAGTTTAGTAAGGCCAAACCCAGTACTTCACTGAAGCTGAGGTCCAACTACAATCCTTAAGTTACACAGCTGGCGAGTGGGAAGGCAAGGGTTTGGAGGCGGGGTAGTCTGGGTTTGTAATAGCTCTTTGCCGCATGGCTGCTTTACATATGTCCATGTGCACAAGAGTATATACTACAGGGAATTTTGAAAGAACTGAAATTATCTAAGAGAAAGAAAAAAATCCAAAGTTATATATACATATATATGTATATGTAAGTTATATTTATATAAATTTAGATATATATAGTTTATATAATATTTTATGTAATATATATAATAGCCCTATTTCTAACAGTAGCATGATTCAGGTTTTGTAGTACCACATATGTAATTTTATTTATATTTTTATTTGCATATCGGTGTATATGTTATTTTGTACACACAATTAGTAACTCGAGTTCCCTTGAAGACAGCTAACTGAGGACATAAGTGAAAGATAGTTTGGTAAATGTAATTTTCAGTATTTTATATTATTTTTATTTATAAAATGAGCATGCATTATTTTATAATTCTAATAAGATAAAAAAAGAAAAAGAATTGAAAGAATTGAAATAGTCAAGGAAAACTGATTAAATGAAAGTATGCATTAATCCAAATGGAGGATAATCCACAGAATGAGTGCCTTTTGCCTCTAACCCAACTGAAATGAAGAGACATCATCAAAGTGATCCATCTACTAAAGGACTTAAGTAGCATGTCTTCCAATTTGAGGAGCAGATTCAGTGTTCCTATTGTTCTGACTACCTGGGTAGTCAGCTAACAGCAATGTACCACCCATTGCTATGTGAAATTATGTTTTCTGTGGTTCAATGATACAGACTTTCCCTTAGATGTTCCTGATCCTGTTTCTACTTTCTGTCTGTTTCAAATATTGGATTCCATGTTGCTAACTGACTCATTAAAGTCATGTTATTATGGCCACAATAACTGGCTATGTTTATTAATTTACATTTTAGTATTAATTTATATTTCAGGTGTATGGTGTTGGAGGGAGAGAGGCTGCTTGTTGGTTCCTGGCTTCTTGGCCCCGACATAATCACACAGAAACTATATTATTTTAATCACTGCTTGGCCAATTACTTAAGCATATTTCTAGCTATCTCTTACATCTAGAATTAACCTATCTCCATTATTTTAAATTTTACCACGAGGATTGTGGCCTACTGGCAAGGTTCCTGAGTCTGTCTCTAGCAGGGCTACATGGCTTCTCTCTGACTCTGCCTTCTTTCTCCCAGCATTCAGTTTAGTTTTTCCAACCTAGCTCTGTTCCCCTACAGCTCTGCTATAGGCCAATAGCAATTCCTTTATTAACCAATGATATTCACATCATACAGAGTGGAATCCCACATCAGTGTGGGACTGGGGTCTGAATACTTCCTTTTCCTGGACATTTTGAAGCATTCACAGTGTGTTGGGAAGAACTTTCAACAGGATGATCTTCTGAGTTTCAGTCAAGATATTTAAACTCATTGTATTTCTATTTTTTCTCAATTTTATTATTTTATGTGGATGAATGCTTTTCCTGCATGTAAGTCTGTGCATCATATGTGTGCCTGGTGCCCACGGAGAGCAGAAGAGGGCATAAATCCATTCTATGAGAGCTGTCACATGGGAATCAGCCCTGGATCCCCTGGAAGTGTAGTAAGTATTCTTAGCCACTGAGCAATCTCTCTACTCCTGCAGTTATATTTCTTCACTTACAAGTACAGAATAAAATGATGATGTCCAGAGGTGAAAAAGACTAATGGAAATTCTATATATGAAAAAGTTTGAGACAAAGATAAAGCAATCTGTGAATTTTATTCATTCAACAAATATTGAGAAAATTGTGTGCTCTGTCTTCTGAAGGCTTGTAATATACTGGGAAACATGAAAAAAAAGATAGAGTTCCATTCTAGAATATTAGTCAAATAAATGACAATTTATACAATTTACTTATACTATGTAGTAAATAGCAAGTGCTATAAATTGCTATTTTTTAAGCATGAAAATGAAACCTAAATACAAGGATCATGAGCCCAGGGGCAGATGAGAGCACTGAAGGGGATGATCACTGAGAGATCAGAGATTGCTGAGTGACATCTGAAAAATCTGAGTGACAAGCAGAAAAAGCAACTACTACCAACAGGAAGTTCAGGGAAGTGTTCAGAAGTGCTGCATAATGGAGAAGTGAGGCAGAGGTCACCTCAGAAAGGCTTGGGGTATCAGCTATGCTGGCCCAGGGGCCAATGAAAGGACTTGGACCTTCCCTCTGAGTGAGTTGTTGGCCAATGTAACTTTTCTCTGGAGTCTGGAATGGTTCTTGACTATTTAAACTTTTCCCTATTCTTTTCTTCCCATCAAAAATCAGTGTTTTATTGATCAAATAAAAATGCAAAAACATAATGTATAGGAAAATATTTTTGTAGAGTCTGCATTGTAATATACAAGTGATAAATGCCTTTATTATAACTCATGGACAGGGTAATGTTAGGCCTAAACATAAGACATTATATTTAAGAATCCATATAGATAACTTTTCATCTGATGAACCAGCAATAGTGTGTTATGACTTTTGTGATAGCAAGAAAATCCATTTTGGCAACAAAATAAAGAGTTCTGATGCCATCAGATGACCCTTTCCCACCTTTCTATAATGATTTTGCTTATGTTAGAATATTCTTAAAATAGTCTTTTACCAAATTAAGAGCTCATCTAAGATTCGGCTGATGGGCATAATCAGTGACCCCAGATCATGTGAACTTGCACAGAAGTTCAGTTAAAAAGCAATATATACACTCAGCTCTCCATCTGCATCCTTTTGATTGATTGCTCACTTGTCTGGGCAACTGCCAAACCTAAGAGCAGAGTTTCCACAATCTCAAGGAGTTTTACTGTGTTTAGTCCCAATTGTCACACTGGCAGCAAGATGGGAGTGCCTATGGTGTTGGCAAGGCAGCAACCCAGGTGAGCCACAAGAACCCTACCTCCCAACTCCCACACACTGCTTCTTCAAAATGACTGTATCTGCAAATACATGCCTTAAGCGTCTCTCCCACAGAAGATTATATTAACCTACAAAGAAAATAGGAAGCTTCATTCTTTTCCCAGGCCTAGGTGGGATTACATATTCAAATTTAATTGACTCTGGAGAATCCAAGTCAATTAGACTAAGGTTGTACTAGGAAAGAGAGGCTGTATTAGTCTACTAACTTGCTTATTTTGTAAAAATGGAAAGAGATGGTTGTAAAACTTGGAGCGTTCCACAGCATTGAGATGTTCCATCTCTGCCAGATGGTTTAAAGCTACTGTGAATAGGTCTCTTTAAAGAGAAGCTAACTGAATATAGGGTTGAGGATTCAATTGTCTGACGCTTGCCCTGTTCTATACATTAGGGCAGTCGCAGCCAAACAGACCAGTTCCCAGCTGTGAGTTAAACATTTGAATAGGAGTCTAAGCAGATACCAATATATTTTTTGAAAGAGTGAAATTAAAGCTAAAATTTCTAGAAAATCAAAAAAGAGCACATTTAATGTTAACTAAGCAGCCACTGGTGATCCAAATGCTAGCCTATATTTTTATGATTGGACGATAAATTTCCTGAAGGAATTTTCAAATGCTAGACATATGTGAAAATCAAGTCATAACATTTGATGAATGAAGACTTCTTTCTGGAGCAAGGGCCACAGGTGAAGAAGTGGCCAGTTTTGCAAAAGAAACAGATGTATTCATTGAGATTTCCACCAAGGTAGTGATATGAGTCTTGCAAGCTTGATAGATCTCACCAAACAGAGGGGAAGAGGAGTCTAGGATAGATCACTATCATAAAGTTTTGAAAGTACATAGCACACATGGTATTAAGAATAACTTGATGTGGTTACACCATAAAGAGCATATTGGGAAAGATAAGCCTGGGAAGCAGAGACAGGGATGGAGGTGTTGGCTGGGGCCAAATTGTAAACATAGTTGTTCTGGCATAGACTATGAATATTGTGCTATTAAAAAAGGGTAACTTAAACATTTTAAATAAAATATATGGAATGTGAAGATTGAGAAATAAATTTATGAAAAAATTAAATATCTATAGTGGAACAAATACATTTCTATATTTTTATAGCAAATTGTCTTAGTTATGGGTTTTTATTGCTGTGAAGAAACACCACAGCTACAGAAATTCTTAAAAAGAGAAAACAGTTAATTGGGGTTGCTTACATTTTTAGAGCTTTCGTCCATTATCATCATGATGGTACATGGTGGCATGCAGGCCAACTTGATGCTGGAGAGCCTTACGTCTTTACTTCCAGGCAACTGGAAGTGGTCTGAGACACTGGGCTTGGCTTAAACATATATGAGACCTCAAAGCACATCCCCACAGTGACACACTTTCTCCAACAAAGCCACGCCTCCTAATAATGCCTCTCCCAATAAGCTTATGGGAGCCAACTGCATTCAAACTACCACACAAAGTGTTTAATTATCATTACATTTGGAAAGGATTAAAGTCCTTGCAATGTGCTGGATTTATTGAGGCACAATGAGGACTAACAGAAAGGTAGGTGCGGCTCTCATGAGGTTTACATTCTCTGAGGGAGTTGAGCAGCAAGCATGAGAGAGGCATCATCACAGGCGATTCTAGAGCAGCAGGTTAAGCAGCTGCAGGAGCTCCCAGTGGTTCAGTGACTGAGTTCACCACTCTCGCACTTACCAAGCACTGTGGAAGTTACTTTTTTTACTAGAGCAGTGGAACTACATTTTTCTTTTCAGCTATATGGCTTCTGCTGGTGAATGTAGGGTTCAGTAACCCCAACATAAGCTATTGTGATATCTGCAAGGTATTTTTTTCTTTTCCAAACATTCATAAATTGCTGAGAATCATTGCATTCTGCTGGAGAAGAGAAACAGTCAGGCTTTTCTCAGCTGGAGGCTTTAAATGTGTGGATTCACTGGTGAGAAAGGACAGATGGCTGAGCTAATGTTAGTAATTGCAGAGAGGAAAAAAAACAGTCCACTCTTGACCTGAAAATGCAGCAGATTGTATTCCTTTATAACTTTTCTGGTACTGTTTACCTTAAGTCTTAGTTACAAGAGAAATGGAGAAGAATAGTCATTAAAAATTCCCTAAGAAGATAAATATTATACTGCATCTCTATATGTGTTGGTTACAGCATTTACTTAATAGCTCCCTTAACCAGTCTTATCTGACCTGTGATTCATTGCAAAATGTAATTAAATATCACATTCCACACTACATTCCACAGAGATAAAGAAGACTATCCTCAGTGAGAAAGTAATTTAATCATCTAACAAGAAATATTTTTTAAATTTCATTGTTTGAAAATTTCATACATTGATACAATGTGTTTTGATCAAATTCATCTCAAATTTCCTCCCCTCAAACTCCTCTACTATCCCCTACCACTACTTTTTCCCCTCCCAATTTCATGTTTTTTTTTTAAAAACCTATTAAATACACTTAGTCTTCTTGTATATGCATGTGTGTAAGACTACCCACAGGGACACAAGTAGCATCTCAGGGGTTACATCGCTGAAGAAAACCTATTCTCTGACCCCAGCAATCATTCATTATCATACAAAACAGAGCCAAAGGTGGCTTCATATTCTCTTATCTTCAATGATAGCCACAGTGCAGAGACGCATCTCCTGGCAGCTGCCTGCAGGATGGAACAAGCCACCAGTCACCATGTCCTACCACTGTGCACTAAGTTGAGCCTCACTGCGTGCTGACATAGCAGTTTAAGATTCATCTCATCTGATCAATAAATAATACAGGCCAGGAGGTGGTGGTGCACACCTTTAAGCCCAGCACTCGGGAGGCAGGTGGATCTCATTGAGTTTGAGGCCAGCCTGGTCTACAGAGCGAGTTCCAGGACTGGCTCCATAGCTACTGAGAAACCCTGTCTTGAAAAATCAAAAAAAAAAAAAACAAAAAAACCAAACAAACAAACAAAAAACTAACAGACAAACAAAAACAATAAAAATGCTGAGTAAAGACAGATTAATATGGAGAAAACATCTAAATAGGTTACAGTATGTTTAAAAATATGCATAGGTTTTGGAGAGAAAGGAGAGTCAATAGAGTCATAGATTAAAAAATAATTTTAAAATAATAAAGTCCTTAAAAAGAATAAAGTAATAAAAATAGTATAAGTCACATAAAGATAGGAAATACACAGAGAGACTGGATTCTGTATGTTATCATGTTGTCTTTGAATTTTTTAACTTCTGGTGTATGAGCGATAGCTGCTAAGAGACATTGGACTATGAAAGCTACTAGATCAAACCAACCTATATATTTTAAAAAAAATCTTGACTTCAAATGGAAGTCAAATGCTATGTTCCTTTGGGAAAGAGATTATGTTTTTATTTACATGGGAAACGAGAGTTTATGGATTCAATCTGGGTTCATATGGATCAGGTTTGATCTAGGGAGACCCCCTAAAAATCCTGGCTAAAGACATAAAGAAATAAACCTATAAAACATGTAAAGTATATTTTACCTGCTCAAACATAAAACAAAAAAAATATATTTTTGTTAACTTCTATACAGAGAATCCAGTCTAGATTTGTATTAATACAGATATGTTACCTTTAAAAGTTTATGTATTTTCAGAGCACAGGGACCAGACACCAAGTAAGATGGATGGCCCAGGTGATCCAACATCTCAGAGCACCTCTGTTGCAGTTTCTTCAGAGTTCTGCATTCACAACAGCTTCAAGGCTGTTGGCTAAGATGATCCAGTCTCATAAAATATTCCAGTAAAGATTTGACAGTTATTCTCATTTTCTCAAGGTTCTTCCAAATATTCTAGTGCCCCCCAGGCAAAGGAAACAGTCTAGAAAAACAAGGCCCACATTCCCAAATGATGAGTTATGGATGTTTGTTAACATTTAAGGGGAGGTTGGCTACAAATTGTTATTGGTCATAGTTGGGAAAAAAGTTAAACAAAATAGTTAAATTCAAAGATATCTTTGTAAAGGAAAAGGTGGGAATATGGAAATGATAGGAAAAATGGTAGATTACTGATTTTACTTTAATCCAAAAAACAACTATTAATCAAAATATGTTACAAATTGGTATAAATTTTGGGTTATTGATAGAAATATTAAGTTCATTTTGTTATACTGTATATATGTTTCTACTCTTGTTTGGAATATTGTACTTAAGGCAGCTCATTTAAAAATGTAATATATAATTTAAGAAATACAGTTTAGTGGTTAGTTGTCTATCATAATCAAACTTGCAATCATATTAGGTATGTTTTCAAGGTTAAACAGATATATTTAGATATATTTAGATTCAAATACTTCAAACACCTATAGAATATGACATTTAAAATGTTTAATAACCTAAAACTTTTCATGACAGTGAGACACATCTGTTCCTGACAGCACAATTTACTTCAAAAGATGATGGGCATCAAAGAAACTCCATATGACCTTTGCTTCCTTTATGGAAAAAGTTGACTCTTTGGGCAAAGAAACTGCCCCTGCCACAACTGCTGACAATATACTGTCCAAACTGGACCATCAGGACACACACACACACACACACACACACACACAAAAAAAAAACTGGAACCTTTGACAAGACAAGGTAAAAAATTCCTTCAAATTTCTCTGCTTCTCTGAAATGTCTGTGCTCCAACTTTACAGAAGAACTTTGGGTGACTCTTTAGGAAGCCAGAGGTCCCTTTTGTTAACTAACATTATACCCTTCTAGAGTCTTTGATGGATTTAAAAACAAATTATTAGACTTAAAGTTTTCATTAATTATGAGAAAAGAAAAATTTAGTATAAAACTTTAGATTCATAAAGATAAATAATAGAGAATTTCTCTAATTTTGCCAAATACAAATGGACTGAATAGTGTAACTGTAATTCTTATTTGATAACTGTTTTTGCTGTATATAGTTTTACTATATTAAAATTAAAACCTTTTTAATGAGACAAAAATGGGGAAATTCTGTGGAACAAACAATCTTTGTACACTGTAAATATGTATTATTCTCATTCATTAATAAAGAGCTGACTGACCTATAGCTAGGCAGGAAGAGATTGGGTTGGAGAGTCAGACTAGGAGGACCCTGGGAAGAAAAAGTGTGAAGTATTAAGTTGCAAGTGAGACAGATATGAAGCAGGAGATTCTGTACTAAAATAAAGTACTGAGTCATATGATGAAACATAAAATAAGGGTTAATTTAAGACATAAATACTAGTTAGTAATAATCATAAGCTTTCAGCCAAGCATTTATAATTAATAATATGGCTTTGTGAGAGACAAAGTTGACCAGCAATCCAAATAGTTTGGATTGCTCTACCTACAGGTTTGGAGGGCCAATTAAAGGTACCAGGTTTGAGTTCCATCTTGTGGAGCAGGCTTTAAAGCAAATAAGAATGTGGTTGGTCATATCTACAACTACCATACCACTACTGTACTAGCTGGAATATCTTACCAGGCCAACTGTTGTGGTAGCACACAGGATTCACAGGAAAATATATCTGTTGATTATTTTTCCCCATGTCATTATACATGGCTTCCTAGCACTTAGAAATTTAGACAGTAGGGGTGAAGTTTCCCAGTTGGTATACAACATACTTAATTGTAAGATGTCTTCAGCAATAGAGTCTTACCATCAAGTTCTAGAGGGTAACCAAGAGCAATGGTAGCAACCTGCAATGTTAAAGAGAATCTTTGGGATGCCACTGACCAAAACTTTGAAAAGAAGTAACAAATACCTACCACCAGGTTTTTATTCGATACCCTATCATGTCTCAAGAAAATACTATCCCATTTCCCTTTCTTCCCTTCAAATTTACCCATATACTCCTACTTTCTCCCTTTCAAATTCATGACCTGTTCTTTCATTAAATGTTGTTATATGCAAATATGTTTAAGTACATATATGTATATTCCTGAATACACCTACTCATTCTGTATAATGTTGCTTAAATGTACGTTTTTAGGGCTGATCATTTGGTATTGGATAACAAGTTGGTGTACTCTTCCCTGAGAAAGAAGATCTGCCACCACCCCCAGCATTCCTTAGTTGTCTGTGGTTCATGGTGTAAGGTTGAGGTCTCATAGTGTTTCCCATGTTCACTTCCACACGAAGACATTTTTGAAAGCATAACCCCTTGCCCTTTGGAATTTTGGACATATCATTGTATTAGTTTGCTAAAGTTGTTGTCACAAAGTACCAAACACTAACTTGGTACTTAAATAATGGGGATTTTTAGCCTCACATTCTACAAGTTGGAGCTCATGGATCAAGGAGTCTGCAGAGCTGGTTCTTGCTTAGAGACCATGAAGAATATTGGTCCCACACATGCCTCTGGCTTGGCTATTGGTAGTCTTCTGGTAATCTTTAATATAGTTTGGCTTATAGCTTCTCCATTTGACTGTTTGCCTTTATCTTTGCAGGGTATTTCTTCCATGCTCCCTTATCCCAAGATCTCTCAATTTCCATAAGAACACTGATTACATGGTGTTAGACCCAGTCATGGTATATACATTTATATTATCTTCCTAAAAACACTGATGCTAAATAAAATTGGAAAGGTCATGGTTGTAAACATAATATACAAAGTTTGGAGACATCCTATCCTATCCATAATCAATATTTCTGTGAGTTGACGGACAAACTTTCACCTTAGTAGTAGATGTCATCACCTGTGCTGTAAGTTGAAAAATTATTTTTTATACTTAAATGCATACAGGTATGCATGTGCACATAGTTTTTGATTTCCATGAACCTCTTACTTAAGCATTGACACTGCTTTAAACATCAGGATAACTATCTGAATACAAGGTACACAATGGCATGCTTTGAGAAGTAGTTCCCAACTCTAAACAAATACCATTCCTTTGATACTGACCATCTGGACATGGGTTTCTATTCCACGATATTTGTCTTCTCTGTGGGAACTTTCCCTACTGACCAAAATATTTTAATTCCACCTTAAGCATCTGCACCAAAAATAAATAAATAAATAAATCCAGAGGGATTTGGCATTTGTAATGCCAGAACTTAAAACCAGGAGCACTCTTCACTTATCTCCTGTCACCACCAAGCAAAGACCCTGAACACCTGCTGGTAAGTTGATTAGGTCCTGTTCTGATTCCTTTCCCTCTGTGCCCTACTACTTTTAAAATTTCAATAAGCTATTGCATATTATAACTTAATGTGCCTAAGTTTCCCAGAGTAGCTTGCTTTTGCATATGACCAGAAGACATTAACACTTGTCTAAGTGTCTCTTCAGCCCTTGAAGTTCCGAGTATCTTTTGATCACTTCTGGTCCTTTAACACACTTGACAGTTTGTAGTTTATGACTAAAGAGGGTACTCCTGGTTACTATCAGATCATATAATTGAAAATCAGAGACAAATGAAAATTTTGAAGCAGAATTCACCTGTACATGGGGGTGGGGGAAGAATTCAAAGCATGCTTTTCATTCATATTGGACCTATAATATGATCGTTGTTTATTATTTAAAAACTTACATAATAGACTATAAAGTTGATTTTCTAACTTTAAAGTTACAGAAAATAGACCTAAGTGCATGAAAGTTATGACCTTTACTGAAGAACAACACAAATGTGGATTCCTGTAAGTTAAGCCTTATAGTGCATGATTTTTATTCAGGGGTCTTTGTAACATGAGGGCGGGGCTTGTTGGGGTTTCTGTCCTGCCCAGTTCCCACAGTTGGAAAGTACCAAAGAAAATCACACAGAGGTCTCCATAAGATTATAAACTGATTGGCCCA
>LOJH01012565.1:0-12066 GCA_001685095.1 Ellobius talpinus
CAACCAACCAACCAACCAACCAACCAACCAACCAACCAACCAACCAACCAACTTTATTGAAATATGTAATTTTTATTTATTTGTTTCTGTTTGTTTATTTTTGTGTACAATGTTCTGCCTACATGTATTCCTGCACACCAAAAGAGGGCAGCAGTTCTCACCATGTGGTTGCTGGGAATTGAGCCCATGACCTCTGGAAGAGCAGTCAGTATTCTTAACCGCTGAGCCATCTCTCCAGTCCCTTTTTAAAGATTTATTTATTTATTATATATACAGTGTTCTGTCTGCATGTATGCCTGCATGCCAGAAGAGGGCACCAGATCTTACTACATATGGTTGTGAGCCACTATGTGGTTGCTGGGAATTGAACTCAGGACCTCTAAGAGAGCAGGCAGTGTTTTTAACCACTGGGTCATCTCTCCAGCCCCGAAATGTATGTAATTTACACACAAGAAAATGCAGCCTTTTCAACTAAAAGCTTAACAAGTTTTGACTAATATATACACTAGCTACATATTGAATGATTCTGCTGTACACACCCACACATCACATGTCCTCTCATGCTCCTTTGCTACTTCCCCATTATTTTGATGTCTAATCCAATGTTCTTTTTCTCATCTGGTATTCTGATTTAACATCTTTTCATCTGTATCCTCCTGGATGTACTGGCTGGCAGTCAGCCAGCTTCCCCATGTTGAGTTATAAGACTGCATAGGAAGCTAGTGGGTTGGTTATTCCATTGTGAGTTCTTCCTTTAATTTTTTTGCAGCTTCAGGGTATAGAAAGATAATGTGGCTTCTTTCCAGGTGAGCTTGAAAAACTGGACACCCACTCATTGTCTGCACTTGTTTTGTTGTAGCCTGCAGAGAGGTGGAGGAGGGTGGTGGGCTGGTGTAGGAGATGTCCTCTAGAGGATGTTCTACTTCTATATGTCTACTCAGCCTCGTCCTTGGAAACCTGCTTTCTGCTGCTTAGTTGCCGCTCCCCAGGGCCTTAATTAGTCTGAATCCTCTATCAGGTGACTGAATCCCAAAGGCCTTGAAGATCCCAGCTCTGACAAATGAGCAAACCTTGGATTTCATAGCTATTTAAAGCAGATCATAGAAGAGCCATTTCCTCCATGTTGTAAGTGAGGACAAACCGTTTCGCAGAATGTTTAATGTACCATTCGCATAGCCTGGATTTTGCTCATAGTATCTTGAACATTGCAGAAGATCAGAGGTTCTTCCCAGAGTGTTGACCCTGGACCATAGGTACTCTTAGAGCTGTTATGTAGCAGTACACTGGCTTTGTTCCTAGCAAGGCAAAGATTTGCATACTTTAGCTGAAACTCTGGTGCTCACAGGAAGTAACCCAGAGTACAGGTTTTACTTTTCTACATGAGATTTGCTTCCTTTTAGTCACCTAATTTGGAGTTGGGGATCCCTGTGTTATGATAGTAATCTCTTTTATTTGTTTTTGGGCTGTTTTGAGTTTTCAGAGCCCATTTTTTTAGTCATCATATCCTATTTGGTACCTTTTGTTAAGGTGAAAGCCTATCATCTGATTTGGGTGGGATAGCTGTGAGGGCATCATAGACTCAGATTTCTCCTGCATGGACCCAGTGCTCTTATCCGTGGTCCCCACAGTATTAATTTTCTCCTTACAAATTTCTATGGCTTTGGGAAGAGTAAAACAGCAACAGCAAACCAGATTCCATGCTTCAGCTTCAGGGTTCTCTATTACTGGCAACCCCAAACAGAAATAATATTTTCTAGAGAGTGTAGCCTGAGGCAGTGGTTTTATTGTACTCCCTTGAGTCTGGCTGTTAACAGTTGGTGGTCATTCCTTGCTTTCCTCTTTAGTTTGGTGACTGCATCTGCCTGGTGAATCTCTGGTATTGTCTCTTTGATCTTAATGTCCTCTTTGCCACTATACGGACCTTTTGCATTATGGAGATAGGGAAAAGAGTGGACTTCCTGTGTTTTGTCTACAACAAAGCTTGGTACTACTCAGAAACCTGTGTGTCAACCCCAGTGTGCTTCAGGAAGACGTGGTGGTAGGAACAAAGACTTAGTTGAGAGCACCACATGTGTACATTTGGGATGACTGTACAGAGATTTTGTGTGTGTGTGCAAATGGTTACTCATTTCTGCAGGCATAAAGGACAATTCTAGTTTTGCAGAGGTAACAAGCTATTGCAATGCTTTCTTTTCCATTGGAATTATGTTTCCAAAGGCCCAGGAACATTTCATTCCTTTCCATACTCCAGGTGAGCTTTCCATAACAATGAAAGAAATATTAAAGATGACAGGGAATGCTAGGAGTGCAAATAGCCAAGGCAGGTAGCAGGGAGAAGAGACCCTGGATTTCAAAGGGAAACTTTTTGAAGACACTTTGTAGGTGCTGCTGGTCACCCAGGGAGATTGTGGATTTATTTCACAGTTCCTGGTTCTCATCTAGGCTTCTTTTGTACACTTCTTAGGGAACTAGGGAAGGCAATAGTAACCTTGACAAGGAATGTGGCTGAGCTCCTCCTAGTCCACTGGAGCAAACCAAGTTGCTGTAGGTAGGAGGCAGGTTTGCTCAAACATCCACAAAGAGCTCAGGGCTGGTTGGTTATTTCGTTTTGTTTTGTTTTCTTTCTCCCTCATGCCAACCTCCTTGCAGTCTATATTTTCTATTTCCACAGGAACTCTCTTCTGCTTCCCTTTTCTACAGCTGTACCTGGGTCCAGATGGCTTCTGCTCCCTTCCCTTTTACTTTGTAGCCCTGATCACTTCTTCACAGACACCCTGGATGGAAAGAGGGGTTTGTTCTGGTGCCCTCTTTCCTGGAATGGTGGCACCCTACCAAGACAGATGGCTGTCTAGACTATTTTTAACTGTCTCTGGGGAAGAAGATTCTACAACCTATTTTGAAATCTGTTCCACTGACTGACAGTTCTCAAGTTAGGATTTCTTGCTGATTCTTTGCTTAAAATTTAACAAGTGTGATTGAAAATCCTTTCATTTCCTTCCTTTACACTCTTGTAGTTCGCGGTGGAGAGGGAGTTTAGAAGTCATTTAGGCCCACACCTAATGAAGAAAATGAAACCCACCAATTTCTTAACTCTAAATTGAGATGGAAAATGCCTCTACATCCTCCCATTGAGAATCCCATCTGTTTTGGGATCTGCCTCTAAAAGCACACATTTGGGTGTCATTTTGTTAGAATCAATTTAATTTTCTGGAGAAGAAACAAGTGATTGTGGAGTTGGAAGTGTGGAATGCAAGCATTAATTGACTTTGTTTTGTTTCTAGTGAGAAAGTTAAATGATGCTTGTAGAATTACCTTGCCATAAAGGTAAAAATAAAACCAGTCTTTTAACATATACAGCCTTTTGCACTTTATTTTTCCCCATTCTCTCAACCCTTTCTTTAAAGGGGAATGAGTGTAGTGGTGGTTATTTCTCTCCCTTCTGTCAGTGTTGACCTCTGTATGATAAATATTTGTTGGAATGATTGTGTTGGGTGGTGAAACTCCTTCGAAGCCCCCTTCACATAGAGGGCTTTCTTCTGTTGCACACTTCCCTTGGTACAAGTCCCTGTCCTGCCTCCCTTGACTGACAGCGTCTTGATAGCAGAAAGCTCTGCTGAGAAGTAATGGTGTTACGTCAATTTCAGTGCAGGATTCTTGTTATGTGGTGTGGAAATCCAGAATTCATTGTAAACCAATAAAACTGTTTAAAACGACACTGAAGGGGTCTTGGGAAGGGCTCACTCCATTTTGATAATGGGTGCCTGTAGATTTTCTGTCTCACCTGAGATGTTTTTGGACAGCAGAGGTTATTTCACATACCAAGCTAGGATGTCATGTGCTCAGGTCAGCTGACAGACTGTTCAGACTTGTGGCCAAAGCTTAAGTGACATTAGTATAGGCTACAAGGAGTCAGTGTACAGCTCTTTTTTTTTTTAAACAAACATTAGCGTCTTAGTCTCAGGAAATATAACTAAAATTCAGTATTCCGCCTGCACTCTAAGTATTTGAGGTATTTAATATATCTCAGACCAATTTTCTCTGCTACATGATTAGCTTTGTGTAAGGAACAATAACCTCATTTTGCTATCAACCTAAGAGAAACATGCAGATATACTAGAGTCAACTTATCTGGGACAGTTAGGCCAGTAGTGTGTGTCTGTCACTCTTCCTTTTTGTTACTGGGTTTGAACCTGGATTCTTAATTATGCTGAACAAGTACTATGCCATTGAGTATATCCCTGTGAGTGCCCTTGAGCCTGTGATTCTTCTGCTTTAGCGTCCTAAATGTGAGGTTTTTTTTTTTAAAAAAGTTCTTAAATATATTTGAGCCGTGAAATACAGAATGCTTACAGATTTCTAGGCCCCATCGCTATACTCTTTTTATTGCTGTCTTTCTTTACCTAGTGTTTTAAAACAACTTACCTTCATTGAATTCTTCCAAAGCATTCAAGTTTTTAAAAAAATGTTTATGGTAAATTTTCTTCATGATTGTCTGTGCCTCTTGTGTGACTGGTACCTGCAGAGGCCAAGAAAGAGGTTGGATTCACTGGAACTGAAGTTATAGACAGATGTGAACTGCCATGTGGGTGCTAGGAGTTGAACCCAGGTCCTCTGGAATAGCAGCTAGTGCTCTTAACTGCCACACCATCTCTCTAGCCCCTCAACTTCTTTTTTATGGAAGCATCTTTTTTTAATTCATGGTTAATTGGTTAATATTATCATATTACATAATTAATACATAATTAATGGGTGTACCTGTGAACTACTGGTGGTGGCAAAGCATGCAGCCTGGTTGATTAGAATATCTGTGAACACATACACAATAGAGAGGCCTATTAGCAAGCAGTTCAGTGTATGTATGTCTGTGTATACACACACATTAGTATATGAATATGTCTTAATTATATGTATATGATTGTATGTATGAATTGAATGCACTAACAGAGTTACACATACACACTTAGTATAATATTATACACATAGTTGGTGCAGCAACTTTTTACCTTGTATGTTGCACTACATATAAGATATTGAAAATCCACATGAGAATCTTTAGAGATCAAGATTTTTGTTGTACCAGTTTGTTCTGTTTGTAGGAGAAACTGAGAATTAGCTGTAGACCTTTTTTTATACGTGTGTTAGAACCACACATTTTAGGAAGATCATCTCTTAGTAATAACCTCATTCTTAGAATAAATATAAAAATAATATCAATAATGACTAAATATTTGTTGGGCAGTTACTATGTGCTAGGCACTGTGCTATGTGATATATTATCTTTGTTAATCTCTGTGACTCTGAAAGAAAATACAGCAAGGCATGTTGTGTTATTCCCATATTTAGATGAGGGATCTTTAGGAGCTAGTGAGGATGTCATAATAGAAGGTTTAAGCCTTGAGCATTTGAATAGTTGGTACTGTTGGTTTTCATAGTGCTTGCTTTTGCTTCATTTTAGGGTATAAGATTCTTTCGGGCATGGTGAAAGGGCCTGTATGTCCTCAGAGACTGCCTAAAGGGAGAAACTAGCTCCTACATTGGGCTTGCTAGGAACCAGGGTAGGTACC
The DNA here is from genome assembly GCA_001685095.1 of Ellobius talpinus. Taxonomy (NCBI): domain Eukaryota; kingdom Metazoa; phylum Chordata; class Mammalia; order Rodentia; family Cricetidae; genus Ellobius; species Ellobius talpinus. Next base: position 5,565 of record LOJH01012565.1, read on the forward strand.
CAGTTGATTTCAGAAAATGAAAAGAATTCTTTTGGCCAGGTATTATGTAGAATATTTGAATTCAGCTTCTGATACATGCAAAGTAAAGTCAAAGAGGCAGTGAAAATAAACTGTTATGGGACATTAGACTTTGTCACTTTCCTTTCAGGGTTGTCCCTGTGGGAGGCCCATGTAAAATTCCTGGCAGCCTGAATGTGTGTGATCCAGCTGTTTGGTGGTGCCAAAACAAACATTAGTGTGGGTCTTAGGGCTCTTGTTTAGGAGTTTGGCAGAGGGTGGAAGGGCTGCATTGGGAGCAATGTTGATGGAAATGATTTTCCTAATTGCTGGTATGAAGTTGGTTCAGAGCTGAATTTAAAAGAGTTAAGGTCTTTTGTCTGTCCACATATTTTGAACCCTTCAGGTAAGGCAAATCTAGGTTTACAAACTCACTCATAGCCTGAAGGCTGGCTGAAAGTGCTAGCCTTCAGGCTTCTTGGGCAGGAAGGTCACTGCAACAATTGCAAAAAACAAACAAAAAACAAAACAAAACTAAAATAAAAGACAAACAAACAAAGCCCCTGTCCCAAATCCAGCTTAATTTCTTTGCAAGGCAATTCTGAATGTCAGACTGTTCTTGTTTTATATGATGGAAGAAGACAGCAGTAAGGTAGACATTAGTTGGAGGCCACCTTCTGTAGTCTCCCTTCCTGCAAAAAGAACTTCTTGTGGCTTAAATAGATAGAAATATAGTATGGTCCAGAAGTTAAATGAAAGGATTCCTAATGTACATTTCAGCCTGAGGGAGTTCATGCAGTTTTTCTACTTATCTGCAACAATTTTTGACAGACGTCTTCTGAGTGTAGATTTTAATTGGAGATACAATTATTAGCAAGTTTGCTTTGTCTTAGAATAGATTCTCTGAGTTTTTCTTGGGTTATTTTATATCCCTTGAAGAAGAAGACATTGTCTGTTATGAACAAAGTTTGGGTTTCATCCTGAAGTGGATATAATTGGCTAACTCAGAATTCTGGAATAGGGAAAGAACTGTGGAGTGGTTTTGAGTAAGCCCATGGAAATGCCTTGTGCTCATTGCTTTGGACACCTGCTTCAATTTGGCCTTAAACCATGCTGCTAGCTCCTTGAAACACGGCATCACGACTATACAGACTAGCAGAATTGATTGTCATGTGTATCATGTTGGGCACCTCCAGAGGGCTTCTAGATTCTTATGTCCAGGAACAAAGCATTAGACAAACATGTGGAGAGTACAAGTGAAATGAGAGAATTTACTAAGACACTTTGAAGGAGGAAAAGGGTGAGAACAGGAGAAAGTGAAGAAGCTCAGAAGGCAATGGCTACACAAAGAATAGGTGTTCTTATGTCACACCTGGTGGGTGTTCTGGCTCATTTGTATAGAGCAGGCTTTTTGGATCATCTGTATTGTATGTGTTTTTGTTGCATACTTAACCTATTACATGTGGGTTTTACATATTACCTCATGCACTGCAAGTCTTATTAGCATCTTAATGGGTCACTAGTCACTTTCAGACACAGTGGAGTGCATCTGTCGCTGTATCAGTGGCTCTATCCAGTTCTTGTAGGCCTGACCCTTGGATTTTCAAGCTGTTTTTTTTTCCTTCTAATTTTATAGACCTTGTGTAAGACCTTCTGTCTTTGGTCTGTATCCTGTTCTACTACCTCAGAATTTGTTCATGCCTAGACCATATCTGAAAATTCTTCTTCAGTCTCACATTCAGGTTTCTACTTCTCTGCATTAGAACGGGGTCATATGGTCCTCCCCCAATCTGTGCCCTTAAGGTAATTCACAAAGCTTTGTGAGGTGATTATTTTTATTTACAGTTTGGGTAGGAACATGTTCAGGGTCACACCGGTCCTGGGAAATGAGATTTCAGGAACTGCTTCTGCAGTCTATGCTTTTCTCATAGGGCTTCTGAATTTGCCCTTGACTTTTGACCATTTATTTCACTCCATGGAGTCCTTGGAATTAAATTGACTAAAAAAGGTTTAAGAGAAAGAACAGAGAAACTCTTCTATGGGTGTTTACTTGCTATTGCTATTACTTCTCTACTACCACGAGAAGTGTGACCAGTTCTGTCTGTTTTCTTTTATGCACACAGACTTCATTATCAATGTCTGCTGACTTCACTGGGTAGAAACAGAGATGCTGTAATAGAGGAGAGGAGGAAGCTGAATGTAGTTTACTGTGATTTACATAATAACATCAGAATCTCCCAAAGGATCTTTCCTGCCTCCTGATGGCTGTGATGAAGTGGGCCACCCTAGGGACTATTTACTTTAGGGCCTCCCCAGGATTATTAGGCCCACAATGGGTCTCCGGATCAAATGTGCAGTTAAATTGAGATCAATTCATTAGGATAAAGACTTCCTTTACTTCCAAAGTAGTGTGATATTCCATCCCATCTGTCTTTAGAAGTTAACTTGTAACTGGCATATGAATAGTGGCAATTTGAGAATAACTCAAATTTATTTCTCTATGGTTTAGATTAATAAGCATCTATGTTTGATATAAATACACACACATATATGGGAACTTATAAAATAGGTTTTTATAGGACTTCAAATGCATAGGGTTAGTTATCCCTACCTCAACCCCTCCTATCTGACCTTCCCACTTAAACACCCCTTCCATTATTCCCTTCCGATCCTTCATACCACCTGTATCTCCTTTCCTTTTCTAAGTTAATTAATTTGTCTTGAGACAGGATTTCATATAGCCCAGGTTGGTCTTGAATTTGTTTTGTGGCTGAGGATAACTTTGGACTTCTGGTTGTCTTATCTTTGCCTCCAAATGCTGGGATTACAGACATGTGCTGCAGGATGCCAGGATTTATACAGTGCTGGCTCTCTAACCTGAGGCTTTGTACATGCTAGGCAAGGCACTTTCAAAACAAACTGCATCTCTAGTCCTCGATTGCTTTTTCTGGTAAATTTCCTAACACTACAAAGAAGTACTGGGAACATGCTCATCTACATAGACCTTTACCAAAACACAAGGTAGACTTCACCCAGGCTTTTAAAAATTTATCTGACCGAGTAGGGGAGATGGCCCGTAGGTAAAGCCTACTAGACCTCACAAGCGTGAGGATGTGAATTTGAACCCTAGAATCACACAATGCCAGATGAGTGGGAAGCAAGATGAGAGGTGGGTATAGAAAAATTTCCTGAATAACCTGTTTTACACAGTAGTGAACAAAAAAGAGACTTTGATACCCAAGATTGTCCTTTGTCCTCCATATGTGCACTATGGCACACACGCACCCACACTCTCACATAGACATACACATATCATATATGCACACAAATAAAGAGAAATACATAAAGATAAGTAATCTGACCATAAGCTGCATTGTTCTTTTGGTGAAAATTTTAGTTAACATTGCATCTTATTGTCAATAAACAGAATGGAATAACAATTTATTCTATGGGTATGAGCACCTAAGTTTATACTGTACTTGGGAAAATATTCTTCACTATAATAGACGATGTAGCTTGATATCTTGGACCAGGACCCTTTTCTTTAAGACTGCTTTTCCCTAATTTCTTTAATAAAGCCTCCCTAATTTCCAAGTAAATACTTACAAAGAAGCATTTTGATTAAAGTCAGAATTTATATATTATTCGTTCCAGAATATATGTACTATTTAATGAAAAGCGTATTTTTATAGATGGAATTACTAATTTTTTTGTGGTGTGTAGTATGTATGTGTTCAAGCAGGTGTGTGTGTGTGTGTGTCTGTTGGTCAGAAGTTGATGCTAGTATCTTCCTCAGTTGCTCTCTATTTTATTTATTTGTTTATTTTGATTTTCAAGTGCAGGGATTAGACATGCATCACCTCCTGGCTCTACCTTAGTTTTTGAAACAAGATCTCTCACAAACAAACAAACAAACAAAAACTCCAACAATAACAACAAATCTCAAGGTGTTTGCAGAATGTTTGATCACTAAAGATTAGTAGAAAATTTCTCAGAGTGGAGCCATCTGTGGATTTTGCATTCTTGCTTATCAGCACAAATCTCATTTTTTAAGATTGTTTTGGTTAACATGAGATCAACAATTTGTAGGTAATTTCACATTGCTTGACCTATTAAAAGAGACCAGTTTTACAACCTTCTGGTCTTTTTTAGGTTTAGACCAGGCACAGAGATGAAGTCCTGGGTAGATGTGAGCATGCTATGAGATGTTTTACTGCCCTGTTGCTGGCTGGCTGTTTGGAGTTGTAGAGATGTGCTTATGTTCCTTCAGTTCCTATGACTTTCAGCTCTGGAGTGGAACTCCCCCAGGCAGTACCTTTTGATAGACTGGGGAGGAAATAAATCTGTTCTTCTGTGCCTGTTTAAATAATATTTCCATTTACCTTGGAGAATGTACAAGAACAGGGTTTCACACATATTTAAGAGAAAACTGCAAATAAAAAGGATGTGCACACAGTAGCATGAATGGAGTGCTATTCTTAGTCTGGGCTGTAACCCAGAGGAGAACAGGAAACAAGATGCTTCAGAATGGCAAGAGCCAAGAGTCTTCAAGTCATAGGGAAACTCATGACAGCTGGTAGCATCCTCCAGACCTTCCTGTTTGGGTAGAAATTTACCCTCCTGTATTGAGATGGGGGAAGAGATGCTTCTTTTCTAAGAGATCTTGAGAAAAAGAGTAGATCAAGTCTCAAGAAATGGATCTCCCACTTGTTCTATAGAAATCCACATGGTAGATACAACCGCCTTTCTCATGTTTGGAAGGTTCAGCTTCTAATGAGAGAGACCAAGTGGGTTACAACCCTGCAGCAGTTTAAATATCCCCCCTTTTTTTGTTCAGACTTTGATATACTTTAATTCCCTTGAACTTTGAAAGTTAAATGCTGGACTTTAAATGCACATAGTGGTGAGCAACTAGAAAGTGACCACTTCTAAATGGTCACTCAATGGCTACTTGAATATATTAGTGTCTGGAACTTGATCATCTGTCCTCTCTGTCTACACATGATAGAAAGCAATTTTGTCCAGGTAGCATCCTCCCACCCCTCATATACCTGTCATCCTTAGATGATCATTGGTGATCCTTAGATGATCATTAGATAAAGTAAGGCAAATATATATCGGCCCCTCCGCCACTTATTATTTAATATTAGCAGTTAGACTCCAGCAGGATATTAATAAGATGATATATCTTTAATTTGAATCTGATGTGAGATATGTTTCTTTGGTGGGCCTGCTATGGCATTTCCTTAAAGCACGTTCTTTGAAAAGGATCAAGCCTGCGTATAAATCATTGCGTTTCCTCATTTATCTACATATAAGAAGATAATCTTATTTCCCTTTTTTCTTACTTTAAATGCTACATTTATCTGGCTACTCCAAAAGATATCAACAGGATGCCACTCTTGGGAGAACAGAACATTTATCTCAAGAGTGGTACATAGAAACTTCACTTCTCTTTGACCATTGATTACAATTTTTGAGAAACAAGTGTAGGGAAAATCCCGCCTATAGACTTGAAAGTCATTTACTTTGTTAATAGAATAGTCTTATTCATGCTAACTATATGCTTTGACTGTTGAAGATCTCCATGCTCTTAATATTTTAGACAATGCTCTGTTGATGCTGTGAGTTAGCCAGGAGGTGTCTTCATCTGATAGGGAGAAGAGGAGGGTAAAATGAAGGCAATCAGTTGCTGTCAGCTTCTCCATCGATGATGGTGACTGTGTTAGAGCCAGACCCTTGAGACTTGGTTTGGAATGCATGAAGGTACCAGGTAAATGTGATGTCACATGCCTGTAATCCCAGTTACTTGGTAGGATAAGGTAGGTCGATCACAAGTTGGAAGTTTGCCTTGACAATTTAGTAAGATCTTGTCTCAAATAAAATATAAAAATAATAAAATAACAAGTAGATTGTAGAGGTTGCTCAGTGGTAGAGATTTACCTAGCTTATCTAAGACCCTTAGTTAATCACCCATACCACAAAACAGCAACAAACTGTAAGATAGAAATATCCATGAAAGTCACTACGAGTAGCTCCTATAGAGTGCCAGAACTGAATTACATGAAGTATATAGCCCTCAGGCAAAATAATTTCCAAGTGGTTATAAGAACACACTTTGGTTTAGAGTTGTCACACTTGTGTTTTCTTGTTGTAGGAAGTCGCTTGTTTGTTCCCAGCTGCTCAGCCCCAAAACAATCACACAGAAACCATATTATTTGCAATACTGTTTGGCTAATAGCTTGAGCATATTTCTGGCTAACTCATATCTTAAATTAACCCATCTCCGTTAATCTGTGTATCATCATGAGGCTGTGGCTTACCGGGTAAAGTTCCGCGTCTATCTCTGGCCAGGCTACATGGTTTCTTCTAACTCTGCCTTCTTTCTCCCAGCATTCAGTTTAGTCCTCCCCTTCCTGCCTAGCTCTGTTCTGCCCCGCTATAGGTCCAAAGCAGTTTCTTTATTCATTAACGAATAAAAGCAACACATAGACAGAAGGACCTC
>LOJH01012566.1:2409-15787 GCA_001685095.1 Ellobius talpinus
GTTGCTTACAATGCACTTCCTGTTTACTTAGGTAATATTATATCCTTCTTGAGTTTTTGAGATGAAAAATAGATAATTATAATTATAGTTTTCCTTAGTAATAATAAAAGATAAAGTATATATAAGTATTGTAACTATAATTCTTTATTGATGACTGTTTTGTTATATGTAATTTTACTATGTTAAAATTAAAACTTTTTTTAATTTAAACACAAAAGGGGAAATGGTGTGGAATGTCCTTCTGTATATGTGTTTGATTTTGTTGATTAATGAATTAAGAGGCTGCTTTTGGCCAATGACTTACCAAAATATAGCCAGGTTGGAAATGATATATAGAGTGAGTAGCAGAGTCAAGGAGAAGCCATGGAGCCGCCAGAGGACAAAGACACAAGTCATCAGCCAGAATCTTGCTGGTAGGCCATGAGGCTCATGGTAATATATAAAAAAGTAGAAATTGGTTAGCTAAAGATATAAGAACTAGATAGTAATACACCTATGTGATTAGCCTAGCAGTGATTTAAATAATATAATTTCTATGTGATTATTTCTGGGCAGCCGGGAATGAACAAGCAGCCTCCCCCAATTCTGGCAGGTTAGATTCTACACTTAAATTATGTAAGGCACTAAATTTCTACTTTCAATATTAAAAAGCCAGTCATAATCTGCCATCATAGTGTCATAGTGTCAGGAGAGTACTTAGAGCATAAATGAAGAAACACTAGCTAAAGCAGAAGGGACATTACCAAGGGATGAGAAATCAAGAGGTAAATGGAAAATGTATTTTCATTTTTTGAATCCCTTTGTTATTCAGCTTTTAAAGGTAAATCATTCTTTCCAAATATAAATATTAAAATGAGGGAAAACATAAGAGGAATATTACAGACCTGCATTTCATGAGAGGTAAAATAAAGGACATTTATTAGGAATTTGAAATAGATAGTGACCTTGCCAAAATCGGTAATCTAGAAATATTCATATTCAAACAATTAGTTTAATGCCATATCATGTCTTTCAGACCATGAGTATTAACCTTAGCTTTACCGTAATGTTAATTAAAACTTGACCTTAAGTAAATCTCTCTTCTGTTATGATTATTCAAAAAATAAAGAGAAGGATGAAACTATGAATTTGCCAAATCTAAAGCTACTTTACCAGCCCAAACTCAATGAATTTATTATTGCCAATGCCAATATCCAATGTCAAAATTCTCCCAGAATTTATGCTCAAAAAGGATTGCCAGGGTGACTTATTTTGCAATATCTAAAGAGCCTCATGGAATGGATGTAGTATGATCCTTAACCACATCCAATCTTCTCAGACCCCCCTTTCATTTAGTGCACGATGTTGGCATCAATTGAACAATATTCTGACCTTTTGTAAAGGGCAAATATAATACTACATGAGCTTGGTTTGCTGAACTTTAGACTCCTCTGAATTGGAGTGTGTTGAAGAGCGACTGCTTAGATTTCATATATAATGTCATGGCAAAATTAATGATTCATTTCTTATAGGAATTACAAAGTTTTACTTTAAAAACAAGTTAAAATTATATCATTTAAGCTTGAGCATTCAAACCTATTGTTGAATCAGCTTCCCTCAGGACAAGTGGAACTGGTTTGAAAAGAACACATTGATTGGATCAAGAAAAATATTCAAGATCAAAGGCACATAGTTCATGATTTCACAGTGAGAACAGGAGTGGCTACAGGCAGAAACAGAAACTCAAAGTGTATTCTTGATATCCATCACTTATTTTTTTCTTCTCTGCCCCAAATCTGTGTTTTATTTTATACATTACACCCTTTCTTTTTATCCAAAGCTGATTTGTCTCCATTGAAATTTTTATCTTAAGCATTTCATACCTTAGGTTTTGAAGCATTTCAAAATGAGGAAGAATGGTGATTATCAGGAACAATTATGATAAACCTGATGCTTTCATCATTTTCATCTTATTTAGTCTATCCTCCCAATTCTTCTCTAGCTCCTAATTCACAGTTTACAGAATATCACTAAATGCTCAACTTCAGCCTGTGAATGCTGTGTTAATAATATGCTCGTACTAAATGTGATGTTGATAATGTACTTTTAATTATCATACCTGACATAAATGCTTAATAAATACTAGCTATTAGTTTAATTTAATTTTCCTATCTTCCATTACACAGTAGGAGCTGTGTATTTAAGAGAGAAACAATTCTCCCCTTTATGTGGCTGCTGATGCATTAAAGAGGGGACCAAATATGCAAATCAGATCCAATTCACCATCATAGTTATCCATTCACTGGTATTTATTGACACTACTGTACAAATGTCATGTGAAGCAAGATGAGAAAGATGGAAATAATTATGTCTTCTTCCAATTTAGCAAGCTCATAGTCTGACCTATAAGTCAAGTTACATGTATGAAATATTTTTTTAAAAAGGGGGAGGAGATAGAAATGCTGAGGTAACAGAGGCAGCAAACAAGAGTACTTGTTTAAAAATGGGTCATGTCAAAAAGATAGATTTCAGATGACAGCACTTGGGAGAGCTACATGTAGAATCAAGGGACTTACTTAGTATTAGTATGCAGGTAGTCAGGCTTCCTGTAGATCACAGCCGATTTGTGACCTTTGACCTCGAGGAGGCTGGTGTACACTGTGATGCCAATTGTTCTGTTGGAGATCCTTCTGGTAATCTGTATCATCAAAGCTGATAAGAATTTAACTGACTCAATCAATGGTAGGACGATTTGAGAATTGAAAATATTTTTTTAATGATGGAGCAACCTCAGAGGAATCAGGCAGAAGAGTCCTGCAACTCTCTAGCCAAAGGGTGAAATGACTGGCTTTTTAAGAAAAGAGCTTAACCCTCATCTAACACTGGTGAAGAGAAAGCAATCTGAGAACTGTTTGCCACAATAGCACATAACCAGCAGCTCTGTACTAAAGCATTAGCCAAATAGAGAAGAGATGTTTCCTAGGTAGAGGCACCACCATTGTTAAACATCAAGACCTGGGGGTGAGGGGAACTAGAACTAAAGTGACCAAAGTTGGATAATATCTGTCTGTTATCAGTCCCAAACTAATATCTCAGCCTGAATAAGTCACCCACCCCACTCTGTATACTCTTTTTACAGTATAGTATTTAGTGAGGTAGTCTATGTCATCCCTGTCATCCTTGATTATATCAGTGATTTAGTAAACTTAAGTGTGAAACACTTAGGGTGACAAACAACACTGGAACAAAAGAATATAGAGACTTACACAGAGTGGTTATTCATTCTTCTATTCCAAAGGCCTTTAATATTAGATAGAATCCAGTCCCATTCCTGTTGAAAGCAAATAACAACTGGTTATGTAAGGAGCTTGGAAAATAAAGGCACAATTATTACCTATTTAAGTAATTGATATCTGTAGTTATGACTCTTGCCTTGCATGTTTTTATTTAATTGTTGTATATTTTTATACTTTCATTTTGTTTGTGCTGATAAGAAAGCTGTCTTTTGAGTGTCGCACAGGATTTTGAGGTCACCTAGACAAGCTTCCTTGACTTATATGTTGGTTTATAGTTTATGTGTCTTCCCAAACTCAAACTTTAAACTAAAGTGAAATCTAATATTTCTTAATGACTGAGAAATGAAATTACAATTCAGAAAACCTCAGAAGGAAGAGGATACAAAATAGAGGTTTCTGTTTGCAGGACAGAGCAGCCCACCCCTACTTTCTCTTAGTTATAAAGCTGGAAAAGATGACAGGGTAATAAGGTTTGAACCAATAGGTCTCAATAAAAAAGAGAATGAAACTATATTTTATGGAACAATTATGACTTGCACTCTCAGTTCAAATTGTCTCCCACCTCTAGTGCCCCTGCAGTATGCTCTGTGCTACTGGGATAAATATCACTCGTAGCTTCCCCTCTAACTTCAGGTTGAAGACCTTAGCTTTCTCTGTGTCTACTTCAGATAAATCAGGAACAAGATGATTAGGTGACTCTGACTCATATGACTTGGTCAATCCTGCCTGATAAGTCTCCTTATACACTGGAGGCACAGGACAATTATTGAAAGTGACCAAGTCCTTCTGAGGATATATATATATGAAGTATCAACAACTGTTCAGAAACTGATGATATTTTATTTGATTTAATCTTACCAAATAATTGTTGTAGTCCTGAATTTTTATTCTCATGGATGAAAAGCCAATAAAAGCTTAGAATTTGAATAAAATATATTGACAATATGTTTGAAGGTTGTGGTTTGCTGTCAGTATCATTTCCCCCAAAATACCAATGAAACGGGTATATACTAAACTACTTATGAGTATAACTTTTTAAATCAAAGAATCATTGGATGTACCTTCTTTTCTCTTCACAAGCTACCAGGCAGTCAAGATTCTGTTTTATTTTGCCTGTGAATATGAAAATCAACTAAAGAATGAGCTTGTGTCTATAAATAAAAATGAGGGAGGAGCAAGCAGAATCAGAGGTCTTGATATTTATTCTAAGGAGTGACAAAAGGGCACTTTCCTACATTGCCCTAAAAAGAATCTCTCAGCAAAAATGAAGAGAAAGGGTCACAACAATGACACAAGAGAAGTCAGTTGAATCAATGGTTTCTGAGTCACTGAATAACACTACTCATCCATGAAGCTACATAAGTCTCCTCTCTATGAGTTTCATAAACTCTTCTCTATCAACATTATTCATACATTTACCAAGCACTTTCCTTAAATTTTTTATCCATCTTCAAGTAAATATGTTTTCCATGAAAAATTAATTAGATGAAAAACATAAAAAACAAAAATAAACAAGTGAATAAATGTTGAGTTTCAAGATATGGTTACACTGTATTAAAAGCATAAGATCATTAAAGACAGCAAATGAACTATTGTAAACTCAGTGGTCTACCATGCATGCCATGCTCAATACTTTAAGTATTTTGACCATTATTTTACCACAGTTTTCTTGGTTTTCATCTCGTGGAATGAAGTTCCCTATGCCTATTGTTGTATTTGTGACTCCCTTTTATAAATACTTACCAGGATCTCTTGGATATAAGCATATCCTTTGTAACATTTCAGCCATTAGTAGAACTCTCATAAAGATCTGAATTGTTAATGATTTTACTTCCCCACAGGATTATACAAACAGGTGTTCATTTATGCATTTATAACAAGAATACCTAAAATGGATAGCCAGGAAGATCAGAGAATGAAATGATGTGGAATCTGTCTCAGCTATCAGCATAGTAAGGGACTCCCCAACCCCATGCATGCTTTGTCTGTGGAGTGATGGAGGGTAGTTTTTGACTGAACATTTCCTAGCTGGTTATATGAATGGATATAGTATAAATCACAAGATGAACACACAATGAAGAATAAATGAGGGTCCTTTGAAGGCTTATGGAATGGATACGAAGCAGCATACCCAGCTGCTTCCTTTGACTAAGTGTATTAGTGAGTTTCAGAATACCACAGTGACAAATGGGTTTTAAAGAAAGGAACCTGGTAAATACCATGACAACCGAAGTTCCAATATGAGGTTAGGGAGATCCATTCCTGTAGGACTCTGCTCAAAGGAGAAGACAGCAATGATACTAATTAAGCAACAAAATATGGGTAAGCATCATCGCCAGGGAAGAAATTTGATTAATCCTTTACAAAATCATGTCCCTGAAGATATATGTAGTTACCACCAAGTTCCACTTCTCCAAGTTCCTAAAATCTTCAAATATCTCCACCCTAGAACCATGTATTCATTTAAGGGACACCCATCAGAACTCTGGCAGTGACCTATTCTCTACACAAGGCATGGACTTTTATAACATTTCCCATAAAGCATCTTCAGTTGTTTCTATATTCTCTTATGTCTTACTTCGTAAAATGAACACATTTGTGGTAAAATTTTTGTAATACATGAAATGATTCATTTTCTTGTCAGCATATTGCTACTTTATAAATATTATCCTATGTTTTGTAAAATATCCATGTTTCTTTGTATCTATATTGAAGAATTTGTACTTTCTATGTTAAGGACCCACACATTCTTATTCTCTAGCAAATCCTGTTTAATTCCTTGAACTTCATTCCACTTGCATATTAAAACATCTTTTCCCTCTATTTCTCATTTTTCTGACTGGAAAATAGATTTTAAAAAGTTGTGTTACTTATTTCATATACTTTATTTCAACAAACATTTTTAGAAATATATTACTGTGGTAAACATCAAAAAATACATAGGAGGTAGCAATCACAAGGAAAAATAGTTCAACAAAAATGTATCCAGAAATTATCCTAGGCCTATGATTTAGAGAACACAGCTAACTCAGAAGAGCTACATGACATATACAAATACTCATAGGGGTTGAATTCAAATTAGGTATTGAATAATTACAAAATCTAACTAGGTAAAAAAAGAAAGAGAAGTGCCCTTCTATTTAAATGCAACAACAAGGAAGACACCACACAGTGAAGAACCTATTAGGAGAGAAGATTTTTGCCATCAATGTCAAAAATTAATTTTTACCATCTGGACATCTACTTGAAAATAGATTCATATTTTTATTCTTATACCTCCAAGAAACTATAGCATAACATTGAGAGTTAATACATATATTATTAATTACTGACCAGGATTTATTTTATATGCTTTGCATATACATTAAAACTATATTAATTCATTATTCTGCAAGGTTCTAGAAGATCTCAGACAGTTTTTGTATACTTCATAATGAATGCAAGTTGTAATCAAGGTGTCTTTGTAGATAAAATCATTAAGGAAACATGGCTAGCCACCTGAAGCTTTCATTCAAACCAATCATGTATCTCACATAACTTAATCAGCAGAGTTTCAAGAAAACCTTTATCAGCAAACCCCCCTATATCATATAACTAGATGAAGGATCTTTCTGTGTGTCAGTGATCTCAATAGCACAAACTGGGCTTAGGAGGAACAAGGATCTGTTTAGACCACTCGTTCTATATGGTAACATTACAATTAACCTTAGATTTTTACCACAAACTCCATCTTTGACTCAATCTCAGAGAGAAAAAAACGATGTGCAAAATAATTTAAAAATCAGAATAGGGACAATACCAGGCCAAAAATTAAACACATTTTATCTTTGTATCCTTTCATTTTCATTTTCTTTATTGTTTTTTAGGTGTTATGGATAGAGACTAACATAATTTAATCTTGAGATGAATTTCAAATTTGATATCTCTTTTAACATAGTGTAGACTAATTGTACTTACTCTGATTTTACTGTGGCATTTTAATTATATACACAATAAGTGTACATTTTGGTGACGTACCAAACATCACCATCTCTTGCTTTATTCTGTTCCAGTTGAACCACCTCTTCATAACTTTATAGATTTATATTTAAAAAAATCAAGATTCTAAATGTGATTTTTTTTGCGATGGCTTATTTAACTAAACATAACAATCTCTACTTCATCACATTTCATTGCATATGAGACAATGGCCATGTTCTTTGTGATCAAGGATACAGTAAGGAAACCAGAATTTCCTTACTCACTGGTATTGTGAAAGTAATTCTTCAAATGGGTACATTTAAATGAATTCAGAATATAAGTATTTATACTTGTAAAATATGTGTGTTACATATAAGAGATAATTTATATCAATAAATAAGGGTTCCCTGGGCAGTATAGATGCTGTATTTATCTTCCTAAAGCTCTTTTAGCAAACAACTGTCAAAATTAGAAAGGGATATCATGTGTTTGAAGAATATGGCAACCAATAGTAAAGACATGCCTCAGCACAAACAATTAAATAGAGACATGCAACTCAGAATCCCTTTTTCTTTCCTCCACGTGAAAGTGCACCAAGAAGCCTGACCTCTTCCTTGTATTGCCTAGATGATGAGGCTAGCCCAACCCATGCATAATCAAATATTTGTAGCAGAATACCACTTTTTTACAGATTTATTTAACATGACTCTTAGAAATAAACTAAAAAACTTAGAAGGGTGACACTCTTCTTCCAAGTCCAAAAATCAGCATCACTAATTTGGAGATACTCATTGGTTGGCCACTCCAATAATTTCTGTGCCACGTTTGTCATAGGATATCTTACAGTCAGAGCAAATTATAGGTCATTGATTATGTGGCTGGGTTGGAGTCCAAAACCCTCCACTGGAATTCTTGCCTGGTTCCAGAAAATGGCCAGTTCTAGCTCTATATCTCCCGTTGGTGGGAGTCGTAGCTAGGCTCTCCCTCATAGATTCTTGGGAGTTTCTATTGCACTAGGATTCCAACTCTTCGCAGAGTTACCCATGATTCCAGTTGTCTTCCCTAGTACTTTCTCCCTCAGTCCTCTCCCTACTTGATCCCTCCTGTTCCCATGCCCACACCCCTCATCCGGAACTTCCTCAGTCCACTGTCTACCTCTGATGACTATTTCCTCTTCATAGTGAGATTCGTATGTCCCCTCCACAACCCTTCTGAACCTTCTTTGATTCTTATTTCTTTGTGTTTGTGAATTACAGCTTGGTTATCCTTTACTTTATGACTACTACCCACTTATAAGTGAATACGTGCCGTATTTGTCTTTTGGGAACTGGATTACCTCACTCATGAGGATCTTTTCTAGTTTCATCAGTTTACTGGCAAATTTCATGAATACATTGTTTTTAACTTCTGAGTAATACTCCATTGTATAAATATACTATATTTTCTGAATCCATTCTTCAGTTGATGGACATCTAGATTGTTTCCAGATTTTGGCTATTACAAATGAAGTTGCAATGAACATAGTTGAGCAAGTGCCCTTGTAGTGTTAGAGCATCCTTTGGGTGTATGCACAGGAGTAGTAAAACTGGGTTTTGAGGTATGTTGATTCCCAATATTCTGAGAATCTTTTATATTCATTTCTAAAATGGCTGTTCAAGTCTACATGCTTGCCCGCAATGGAGGAGTGATCCTCTTGCTCCACATCTTTTTCATCATGGATTGTCACTTGTTTTTTTTTTTTATATTGGCCATTTTGACAGGAGTAAGATGGAATCTCAGAGTCATTTTTTATTTGCATTTCCCTGATGGCTGAGGATTTTGAACATTTCTTTTTACTTTTTGGCAATTTGAGAGTCTTCTGTTGTGAATTCTCTATTTAGATCTGTGCCCTATTTTTAAATTGGATTATTTTAGGTTTTTTGTTTTCTAGTTTCTTGAGTTCTTTATATATTTTGGAAATCAGCCCTCTCTCTGATGTGGAGTTGGTGAAGACCTTTTTTTTCCATCCTGTAGATTGCCATTTTGTCTTTTTGATGGTGTCCTTTGCTGTACAAAAGCTTTTTTAGTTTCATGTGGTCCTTTTTTATTGATTGTTGATCTTAGTTCCTGTGTGATTGGTGTTCTGCTCAGTAAGTTGTCCCTTGTGTCAAAGCATTGAATGTTCTTCTCTACTTTCTCATCTTTCAAGTTCAGCATATGTGGTTTTGTGTTGAGGTCTTTGATCCACTTGTACTTGAGTTTTGTGCAGCTGATAGATACAGATCAATTTGTATTCTACATGCTGATATCAATTTAGAAAGCACCAATTGTGGAGATATTTTCTTTTCCCATTTTATATTTCTGGCTTCTTTATCATAAATCAGGTATTCATAGGTATGTGTATTTGTGTCTTGGTCTTCAATTTGTTTCCATTGATCAACCTCTCTGTTTTTATGCCAATACCCTGTGGTTTATGACTCAGACACTAAACGCTAGGCCCACAACCAAAAATGTAATGCAACTTTACAACTGAATCTTTTAATCAAATGTGTTGAAGAACACATTATATTTTCTCTGATGTTTTTGTAAAAGCATGAGTTTAAGAAGGAATATTTGAAATCTTTCAAATCATTATTCCTAACCATGGCCAGAGTGTGCTTTGTCTACCAGTCTATTATTTCAGTAACTCATAGAAATATGCTGGGAATGTGATTTGTGTGGTAGTCAAACAGAAATCGGATTGGTCCATTCCTTATATCTATATCACTTTTATATACACTTGGCTCTGACATTCATCAAATTACTTTGTCCAAACAAAGCTTTCTTGTACAAAGTAATCTCATGTGACAGTGCATAGCTACATGTATAATTTGTGAGCAGCTGAATGACTAAGTAGCCAGCCTGGAAGTATTGCTGGATTCTTTTATTGCATATATTAGAGAGTTAAACATAACAATCTATTTCTCCTATGAGACCAAATAAGTACGGAAAAGCCTCATTTAGTTAGGTTTAAAGGAGCCTTCCTTTGTTTTCTTGCCAAAAGGAATAAGGTCTTGGTAAGCTTTTGTAGGATAGAATTTCTCTCCCAATGCTTGTAGGGTGAAACTTTCTACAGAAATCTATTTTCAGAAGAACACTTTTGAGCTAGGCATCTCATTCTGCTCTTCTGTCTCCTGAATTCAAAACAAGTTTATTTTCATTTTTGATTTTATAAGTGTGAACTTTACTCACTTCATGGAAATGACTTACACATGAATCAGACAATTTGGGGAGCCATGGGTCTTAAATCTTTTGGTTTGTTGCTTGTTTATCTCACTCAGGAAGCAGTGCTGGTGCTCAGCCCAAAGCTCTTGTACATGACATTCTCTATGCTCTCTCATAGGCTGATGAAAATAAATTATAATAATGCCAATAGCAATGACAATGGAGAATGGAATAGAACTTCCATTCTCTCAAGTCACCCTTGTAGTTTTTGTCTAGAAAAGTTATGAATTGGGAAAAGTGTATTTCCTATAACCACAAACACATATAGCTCACACACATATATAGGTGTAGAAACAAACATTCACATACACATACATGCATGTACATATGAAATTTTGCATAAATACATACACAAATATACATGTTTGTACATTAATATACACACACTTGTGTGATCACACATATGTTTCATCAGACAGAGGTGCTAGCATGTGTATCCACACACACACACAGAATCACACATGTACAAATGTGCATATGCATGCATGCACACCCATAAATGTAACTGTGAACATTCACCTCCACAACATCCACAGAAGCTGCTTCTATTCTGGACAATGTTTATTCTCTGAGAACCCACAATATCTCTTCTATTATTTCTATAATTCTATAAAATCGTAGCAAATACTGTTAATTGCTCTTTACCCAATGCTTAACTCAAAATACTTTTTTCTCCAATTTTCCAGCCTTTAAATTCTTTCATGAAATGTACACTGAACATATAACCCCACTTACACTCCTTTGTCAGTTCACACCTTAAGTCATTAGCCTCATTTCTTCCTCTAAAGCTTCGGCTTCCCTTTTCATGTCAGAGATATGTACAAGATTTTATGCACTAATTTAAATTCTAGTAACCATTACAAAACAAACCATGGGCTGTGACTTTTAGAAACTGGTCAGATTACTTTGTAATGCTCATATAAAATTGCATCCATTCTCCCATAGCAACACAACTAACATTATAATGTGAGATACTAAGTTTATGCAGTTAAGTAATTGCTCTATGTCAGTCTGTCTTTCTGCACTTAAGAAGTTCAGTTGTCTTGTGTTTTAAATTTTTGTCTACTGTGATCTACAATGTAGTCTTGAATCCACTGTGTGATAAAGGTTGCTACTATTCCATGAGGAACAGGGAGATTATATCATTTTCCCACGTTCTTGAAGGTCCAGAGGCTCGACTATAATTGGCCTATATCATCCTTATCTGACTGTATAAATTCACCTTGATTTTTTGTAAAGGTAGAAAACTGATGAAAATACAAAGTACAGAGAGTGTACATAGGATAGGCTCCCAACACTAATGGAGAGATTGACAAATGAACCTTAAGTCTGCCTCCGGGATGCATTTCCCCGCTGTTTGTAGTCATACTGGTCAGTACTCACTGGAACTGTAACATTGTTCAGTCAAAAGTCAGTGGAAGTGTTTTAAGAGTCACAAGGTCAGGCACTTTTCTACGGGAATGTGTCTCCTCAAAATCTCAAAAGCTGCACTGATAAGCTCTCACCAACATGAATTCTCAAAACTGACCTGAACAAAGAGGACACCAATGGACATGTGAAAATGGACAAGGAAAATCCCACAAGGTTTCAGTACTACACAGAGAATGGCAGACAGCTAAGGAGTGCAGAGAGTGTGATAAGCTTGCCAATTAAAGTTCTTAAAGATTTGTGAAGCAGAGTAAATTTCTTTCATATATCCAGAGACTATCTTTACACTTCATGTATTCATAATTAGTGTTTTCTACTAAAGCAGGCAAGTTGTATTTTGAGCTAATAATAAATGATCATGAGCATATATTTAATTTGTTTTGAATTCCAGCCTGCAAACTGACTGAAGGCATATATCAGAGTACAGTTTTACTTCTAGATAGAATCTCTTAAAGTTGTGGATCAACCTCTTTTATCTCACACATTTCAAGCTGTTATGATTTTACTAAACAAAACACTCTCAATGAAAAGCTAGAGAAGAAGCATTAAGTTAGAACAAAGATAACAATAGGCAAAATTTATACAACTAAATAAATTTTAGTAACAGTTGGGGATAAATGATTTCTTTTTAATCTTCTCTTTGAACTATGTTTAAATTAAAAGAAAACTAATGTTGATAAAAAGGAAAGAAGCGTCCCCCCATGCTTTACATATATTCCCTCATTACATAAGGGGAAAGTAAGCCATTAATATAAGGCAAGGAAGTTTCCAGAAGACAGATTGGGGACTCTGCTTTGAGGAGGGAGTGCAGGGTGAAGAATAGGGAAGGGAAGAGGGGACAGAAGCTTTGTGCCACATCATGCAGAGGCAGGGCCTCTGGACAGCTATTCTACTCACCAGAAGCTGTTCCACCTCCCACAAGCCACCTCTTCACACTACAGCTGGCAGCATGGTGATGACAGAAAGCTTTGATAATGATAAACCAGTCACTTTGAGAACTTCAAGATACAGCCTCTTCTAAGGAAAGGGACAAAAGACTCCCCAGCAGGCAACAGGAACAGAAAGAAAAGGATCAGCTGAGGAAGATTCTAGGAACTAAAGCTACCAGGAACATTTAAGTACAGCTGACTCCTATCCAAAACAATGGAAATTCTCAGGCTGTTTTTATCTTTAGTTTCTATTACTGATAGAAGTTGTGTTTAAACAAACAAGCAAATAAAATTACAAAGCATTTCCAAAGTGATAAAATATATAATTAAGCATACATAGTAATCATCTGAACTAGACTAAGATGTGCTTAAAATGTTAGAATTATCAGACAATGAATTCGAAATAGCCATGTGTGCAAGTATCAAAGGATTCAATGGAAAACATAGACAATGCTCCAATGAAATGAATGTCTAAAGAAAAAAATAATATACCAGGAAACTCACTCAACTTTCTCTCTCTCTCTCTCTCTCTCTCTCTCTCTC
>LOJH01012567.1:0-24573 GCA_001685095.1 Ellobius talpinus
AGAGAGAGAGCGAGCGAGCGAGAGCGCGAGCTAACTGGAGATGTATGGGCTTTGGAAACCAACCATTCAAATCTATGAGCCTGTGGGGGCCAATCTCATTCCAACCACCACAAACGGGACCATTATTCACACACTAAACTTAGTGTTTCTGAGTTCAACCACATTTTCCTAGTGGATAAGCGGTTAACATGGCCCAGATGGCAGAGTGGTAAGGATAGGGAATACCTTCTATACGACCACACAGGGCGTGTGTTAGGCAGCCTCTCAGGTGTGCCCCCTTCCACCAGGATTCCTTTCGATTTATGCTGTTGGGTAATTCTCTCCCTTGACTGTGGATTGTATTGATCTTTTGACTTCCAACTCATACAATAGAGGAGAAACAGTAGAGTATTATTTCCAAGGGTTTCTTTTTAAAAAGTGTAACTTTTTTCCCCACCACCATCTCCTTCCTTTCTCGCTCCCTCTCCCTACCTCCTTGTTTAAAATGTTCAAGAGAGAAGTCTAGAAAGTAAGAAAATGATGTCCCTGACAGGCAACAAGAATGTGAGACCTTCCCACGGCCTTGTGAGTGAGCTTGGGCATGGTTCTTCCCCCAGATGAACCCTGTGTCAGCTGATGTTTCGATTGTACCAACTTTTGAGGTGTTAAATCAGAAACATCTGGCAAATATGACCTGGATCTCCAACCCACAGAAGCTGGGTTTTAAGCAGATGGTTTAAGTTGGATTTGGAGTTTTGGTGTGTGACTGTTTAGTGAAAACGTAAACAAATTCAGAACTCCAGGTCTAGTGATCACTAAGGTGAGTCTTGACCATTGATATGTTGGACTGAAATCCACTCTTGGAATATGAAGGGCTACTTCAAGCTCTGATCTGCCTATGACTGTGTCAACATCCTCTTGACATACAGAGACCTGGTGTCCAAGGATGCATTCAATGATGAGTTCCAAGTTTCCATTCCCGTGTCCACTTGGATATAGGTAGACAAAAGGATGTCTAATTCACTCCTCTCTGGTTGATGGCTCTGAAAATTTTCCTGGTCCAGTGTCTACTTTTTGTCTTATTTTAGGCCCAAACTACAAATGTAATCATTCTCTACTCCCTCCCACTCACTGTATCTTATTCTAGAATCCATACCACTTCATTTCTAGGATTTCATACCTGATCAGGGTAATAGCTTCCAAATCATTTTCTTATTTGTCCCCAGATATCTTTCTGTGCGCTATCCATTTTAGTCTCTGCCCTTTTATCATTAAATATTTAACATTCAATGCTAAAAAGCTTATGTAAAAACAATACTGCCCTTCATCTTATCATCTTAAAACCAGTTTTAATTTTGGACAAACTCCCAGCCTCTGTCTATATGCAAGAATGTATTTCATTTGATGATAGGACTAAGTTTTACACATCTTTTTGTGTTTTAGTATTTTGTTAAATGATACACATTGTCACAAGTTGCAGCAGAGTGTTTGGAGTTCTCCCTTTGAACGACTACATGTTATCCCATGGGAGGGGATGAACGCTATAATTTTGAACTATTTCTCCTTCGGACATTTGTTCTTTACATTAAGTAACATGGGTTTGAGCTGAATGCCGTCTGTTCTTCTTTTGTTAGCTTACAGCGGTGAGTTCTCCAGGCAAGAATCCCTAGATCAACTGCCCCTAGAGACATTTCAATGCTGCGTAGGCATTCCTGGTGTCTTTCTTCCTTTTTCCTTCTCCGTTTTTCTTTCTGAGACTGGGTCTTCCTCTGTAGCACATGTTGACTGCAAACTCCTGCTAATTTTCTTCCCTCAGGCTCCTGACTACTGGAATTAGAGGTGTGAGCTTCTGGACCCAGCTTGTGGAGATTATCTGAAAGAATTAAACGTGGGGCTTTTCATACCCAAAATGAAAATCACAGTGGTTTGTTTTTTTTAAACTGCACATAGTGGAGCATCTGTGTGTATATGTAAGTATGTATTATGTATATATGTATGATGTATGTAAACATACACACATAGCACATGTTGAAGGATGATGTATCAAGGTGCATAATGAAAGTTGACAGGGTAACTCTGGATAGAGGGAAGCGTTTAGGGGTAAGGGAAGAATAGGAGCAATTTAACGTCCAGTGAGATGATTGGGCAGAATGTAGTTTCCCTGTTCTAAAAAGCAAGCAAACTCTGCTCTTTTGCTATGGTCACCCAGGAGCTCAGCGATCTGCTGATCTCCACGCAAACTCTCTGCCCCTTGCTGAACTCTAATGTGCTTGTGTGCTCTTGCCCAGTAGGTGAGCCGCTGATGGCAGAGGGCTTCCCCTTCTGTCACACATGGCTCCACCTGACACTAAGATGCTGGAGCACTGTGATGTATTGACTAAGATTTTTTTTTTAGACAAGATCTTACTATGTCATCCTGAGTGACCTGAAACTCCCAGAGATCCTCCTGCATCTGTTTCCCAAGTGCTGGGATTAAAAACACATGCCATGACGCCTGGCTGGCTCAGACCCTTTTCCTACTCCAAATAACAACTTTAAGTTATTTCTATTTTAAAAACTTCATTCTACAGATTTTCCTTCTCCCCTTCTTTATCTTCCTCTTAGCCCCTCTCCCACTTCTCTTACCCCATGTTCCTCCTTCCTTTTCTCTTTAAGCCATGCTCTGTAAACTGAGCTACTGCCAACATTGAAGTTAAGAGTAAACCCCTGGGGCCTGCTGCTCATCTTCCAGAAGCAACCTGATTATGGACACGACAAACCTTTCATCCCTTGCTTTCATCATCTACCAAATGGAGCCCTTACAGCTTCTTCATCCACTGAATAGTTGATGGTTAACCGAGTCAATGTGTTTGCAGCCATTAGAGCCGCGTCAGCACATAGTCTGTACTTAGCGGCAGTCAGACAAATGACCGAACCCTTCCCAACGATTTATTAGGAGAAATCTCTAGAAGTCAAATTGCTGAGAGATAGGATTACAGGACCTTTTCTGCCCTTCCCATAAACAACTCACACAAACTTGTGCTGATTTCATCCGGGCAACTAGTGCTGACTTTAGATTAGGGCCTTTCTCCACCTTACTCAGCACCGAGAGCCGGAATGGAGGATGAACACATGTGTGTGTGTGGCCTGGTATTGCCTTGGCACTGAGCAGCCGGCCTCGTCTCCGAGGACTCTCCAGGGGGCTGTGAGGACCACCCTGCAGTAGCATCAGGCTGCAAGCTGATCTTGGAGAGAAGTCGAGGAGGAATGTGATTGCCTCGGGATGCGACTGCTCTCTCAGGAAGATTCCTGGGAACATGAAGAGAGACATTCTTAAATGGTTCTGTGAGTGAATCAAATCCAGGAATCTGTAGAATAAAAGGGCTATTGCACCACGGCCAGGCAGGGTTCCTGACAGAAGGCTTTCATGGAAGGACCAAGGAGGGCTGGAGAATGCGGAGCCGGCCCAGTCATTACCTCCCTGGTGCTTCCTGACCCACATTCACAGAAGCCTATTCTTTCTTCTTCTGCGAGGGACATTAATAGCTCCATTCTTTTTAGTAGACAGAGAGGTTCCGGGTATCTGAAGGGCTTAAGGATGACTGATGTCAACGACTGTAAGGAATTCAACACATGCTGACAAAACCCAACTTCCCCAGAGTTACCTAACCACTAGCTCCCCATTGCTTCTAGTTTAGCTGTGGTTTGAGGCATTCTTAAGATTGTCTAGTATGTAAGCCAGGCTACTGGCCGAGGCTCCTACTGGAAGCGATGGAAACCAAGGTCCGGCTGCAATAACAATGACGAAAAGAATGGGGCACCAATATTGATGGGTTATATCGATGGGAGAAGACTCTCCTCAATTTTTCACACATTCACTTTACTCAGTGAGCATAATTCCTAACTGCGTTCTAAATATTTGTCCTGATGCCCACAGATCAGTAGAGCTCTCACTCCCTATCAGCAAAAACTTTTCTTTGCAGCAGATGAGAACCATTGCAGAAACACAGCCAATCAAAATTCAAAGAAGTGACTGTATGATGCACAGTCTCAACTCATATGCCTACAGCACACCTGCACCCAAGGCTCTGGGACTGTTGAAGGAAAGGCGGCAGGAAGACAGTAAGAGCTAGAGGAATAGGAAGTCTGCTGTGAGATCGCACCTTGTTGTGGATATGAGGACACTGTATGAAGATGTATTGTTGCAATTGGTGCAATAAAAAGCCGAATGCCTAATAGCTAGGCAGGAGAGATAGGTGTGACTTGCAGGCAGACAGAGGGAGAGGGGATAGTCAAAGTGCACGGAGAGACCATCCAGAAGCAGAATGAGTCAAACACCCAGCATGAGACAAAGGTAAAAGTCACTTGGTAGAACATAGATTAATAAAAATATAGGTTAATTTAGGTTATAGGAGCAAGTGGATAAGCTTAGGCTAAGGCCAAGCTTTCAAAATTACTAATGAGTTGCTGCATCGTCATTGTGAACTGGTGGCCCAAAGAAAAATCCGGCTACAGCATCTCCTAGAAATGCCAAGGAATCTACACCTATGAAGTCTCATTAACATGTCCACCTAAATGAGACCCCAACAAGGAAGTCACTGGTAGAGAGGATGACATGGCAGGCGAAAAGCTCACAGTATCCCAACCCCCAGACAAAAATATACAGGCAACCAAGGCATGCAGAGTGAGAGACATAGTCTTCCCCAGGGAAGAACAGTTCAAATTGGTGGTCTAAAACCAAGTGGTCAGCCCTGAAATCATACTAAGACAAGCAACATTATATGAATAATTTGTATTTATTTACTTATGAAAGCACACACAACAACAGTTAAAAAGAGAGGCCATGAATTTGAGAGAGAGCAAAGGATCGTACATGCCAAGAAGAGGCAGGAAAAGGACAAAGGAAAATGAGGTAATTACATTTTAGTTTTAAAAACTAAAAAACAAACAATTAAAAAACCCAAAAGGTAGAGAGAGTTTGAGAGGGAGAAAAAGCATGGTATGTGTGTGTGTGCATATGTGTGTGTGTGTGTGTTCACTCAGTAGTCTGGTAAGTCAGGTCCTACAAATTCCTCAGCCAACCAGCTCTACTCCACACCAACTTGTGTCTGATCAGTCAGGTGGCCCTCTTGGTCTCACCCACAGGGAGCAAAGCTGAGACTGCCGAGCTTGTCAGTGCTCAGCAAGTTTGTTGACCTGATTAACCTATGATAATTATCTGCGGCAGCTACATGGGGGCAGAAAGGACTAAACAGACAGCCCTGTTGGCTGTGTCTCCACAGTTCAAATTCCACAAGACATTCTCGTCAAGTTCTGGGGGCACAAGCTAGCGTCAGCTCCACAGAGTCCTTTCCCTGTTTGGCTCTTCCTTTCCCTTGCCCTCTATCCTGCACCTGCTGGGGGTCACTAATTTCCTTGTATAGAGAGGTGCAGAGAGAGGAAGGAAAGGCGAGCTACTCATTTCGAGGACAAGCTAAGCAGTGTGATGCATATTTAAGACAAATGCTGCTCAGGGCAGGGGCCAAGTCTCCAAGAATTAAAGAGGTGTGTGTGCATGTGTGTGTGTGTGTTTTACAGAGAAATAACAGAAGACACTGTCCTGAAATGACCTTCAGCAGAAGACTGGCTTTTGATTGACATGGCGACATGTCTAGGACCAAGCGATGACCACGGTTTTGATGATTGCAAACTTGGTTTGCATTTTTAATTTTTGTACTTTTTAGTTTTATATCCATGAGCCTAGTTTTGTCATCTTATAAGAATAATAATGATTAATTATTAGCTTGTTATAAGGTCTGGAGATGGTAAATACAAACAGCATGGTACACAGCACAGAGAAAAATACCCAGCCACTAAAAACCGAGATGATAATTGTCATTGGTAATTGGGGCATCATGGGTGTGAGAAAGTCTTGGAAGCACAGCTATACCAGTTACCATGACATAAGACAGAATCAGGAGCCTATGATGCATAGGTAAGGGAGCTCCTGAAGGTCTCTTGTGAAGAATGGGATGTTTCTTCTGTGGTAAACAAGGTTGCTGGAGTGTCACCTTCAGGAGAACAAGTAGCCTGGTTGTTCACTTCGGCCCCAGTAGGCTAGCACAAACTTAGTGTAACAAGTCATGGGTCCCCCTTGTAAATTGGATGACTTGGTCTTTTTCTAGAAGCAAGGCTCAGGGAGTAAATGCCACAGGTTTTTGTCACACCCTGAATCTGCCTCAGAAGGCTACATACAGGTCACACCCAGATCTAGGCCAATGCTACTGAGGTTTCCTTCTCCTCTTTCTCAAGTAGGGAAACTGGATGTCAAATCATCCAAATGCCTTCTTAAATAATGAAGGGGAAAAATTATAAAGACACTGAATAAAATTTGGAAGAACATTGGTTGATCCAAATCATTTTTTAGTTCTCTTCTTTTACTTTTATTCTGAATCCACTTCAATTTTAGTCAACCGTCTTCAGAAAGGATTTTAAAAATTTTGTTCCTTTCATCTAAAATGATACACCTTGCCTCATCTTTCATTTTAGCCTTTATGATTGGGGATTTTGCCATGGTTTTCACCTCCCCTAGCACTGAACAGGTAGGCTGATGCACATTTTCATTTTCCCAAGTTAATGCTGCCAAAGCATTATGAATAAAAGTAATTCTCTTTGTGATTTCGTTGGAATAAACTCCTTTTTCAGAAAGGTCTGGCATTTTTGATATGTGTCATTGAACTGCTCTACTAAAGATCTGTGATACATTTTGTTGTGTCCCGAATACTGTGGAAGTACGAAGTTAGCAGAACTAAATGTTATTTATAATTTGCTAATTCTGTTTTTATTGTTTGTCTATCTGGTGATTTGGGTATCCCATGTGAGACTGTGATAGTCAGTCATAGATAACCTGATGCTGGTCCCTTAAGGAACTGTGGAAAACCAAGTACTCTCAGAAGTAAACTTTGACAGGAAGGACTGTTAAGTTGGGAGCATAGCCCCCAGGCCTGAGAGTTGTATTGGTCTGGACTCCAAATCCCAGCATACCAGGTCCTGACCCCCCCAGGGAGGGGTCAGGACCACTCCCACAGGGTATTTAAGAGAGCTCCCAGTGGTGTGTCCCCCTCCTGGTTCCCCCTTGGGGCCACCCAAGAGCGCAGGAATCCCATTAAGCCTGCATATTTCTTAATTTGGCTTGTTATGATTTGGCTTGATTGGGACTTTTGCTTCAGCAGAGAGCTCGCGTTAGGAAAGATTCCTAACAAGGACAACATGGGGGAAGGCCCTTGGGCTGGGCTCTTGAGATCAACATCTTTGGAAGAGGAGAGACAAAAGCAGAATTGGGTAAAGGGAGAGGTCATGCTGTTGTTTATGTCCACCCAGCCTACAAAGAGTTATAAAGCTAGGTGGTGGCTATAGAGAGCTTTCCAACGCTGGCTTGAGAAACCCAGTCACTTATACACCCTCCGTCTGTCATTGGATGGTTCATATAACCTTCTCCCAGATTCTACCTAGCTGAGATGGACGGGGGCTCTCTGTCATCAGAGATCTATTTAGGCAGTGATGCATTCTTTCTTCCTAAAGGGGGACCAGAGCAGCAGGTTGAAATGTCCCATTCAGAGATATGCAAAGAGCTTGAGGACAAACTCACTAAATTCATGTGCTTTCTGGTTTAGTTTTTAACTTCGACATAATAGGGTCTTAATGTCTCATTCAAATTTAGTTCTGGAAATCCAAGCCCCTGACCCTGGCCCCATCCTCTAAAGGCATTGTGGTTCTGAAAACAGAGGAAGGGAATAGCTAGCAGAGCAGATATGCACAATTTAGTGGGGAGAGACCAATGAGTAACATGTAGTATACTTTAGAAGAGTCCCTCAGAGTTAGAGGACATCTTAGTAAATGTTCTGTTGCTGTAAAGAGACATCATGGCCCATGGGAACCATTCCAAAGGAAAACATTTAATTGGGGGTGACCTTCAGTCACTTTAGTCCATTATTATCATGGTAGGAAATGTGGCAGCACGCAGACAGATGTGGTGCTGAAGGGGTAGCTGAGAGCTCTACATCCAGATCAGCAGGCCGCAGGAAGAGAAAAACATCAGGCTTGGCTTGAGCATTTGAAAACTCAAAGCCCATGCTCAATGACACATTTCCTCCAACGAGGCCACACCTACTCCAACAAGGTCACACCTCCTAGTTCCTGTCAAGTGGCTCCACTCCCTAATGACCAAGCATTCAAATAGATGAGCCTATGTGGGCGTTCTTATTCCAACCACTCCAGATGGGGCTCTTCAAGGTCTCTTGAAAAGGCTTTACTTAATGTTGGAAGGATACATAGGAAGCCAGGAGAAAGGGCGCTTCATCTCCTTCCCCAACCCACGCACATTTTTTCACATCTTCAGTCACATTGATCTGTGTATGCACTTTAAGGCTCAGAACCTGTCCTCACAGGACACTTTTCCAGGAAGTTCTTCTTCTTCTCACCCAGATGCTCAGGTCTCATTTATTCTTCAAAGCTCATTGAGGCTCTCCACCCCTACCCCCTTCCCTGTAACTAAACTCTAGTTTCCAGGTGGAGGCCTCTCCTAGGAAGGTTCCTCTCCTGGGGCGGCCCTCTCAGCAGCAACTAGCATCCATGCCTGCCGCTGCCCTGAACACATCCCTTGCCTCTTTCACTGAACCATGCATTTGGACTCTGTGTGACTTCTTTCTCAAGGCCTGTCCCACAGCAGGGGGGTTGTTGCTGGGTGAGCATGGAACTGCAGTCAACTCATTGAAAGATCAGCTCTTGAAATCTAATCTCTGGGCATCATTGTTCGAACTCAGTAGCTTCTCCCGAAGTGTGTTCAATGCATATACATTGAACGAATGTGAATATTCAAGTTACATTTCGAGCAAGTGTCCCTTCAGAAAATCATTTCATGAGGCAAAAGGTATCCGTCTCTCTTTCCAAGTGGTTTCCTCTTCTGCCTGCTTTTTTAAAGCTCACCCTCCAATCTCACCCACTCCACCTACCCACGGGCAGGCCGAAGGCTGTCTCCTTAACACAGAGTCTTTTTTTTCTCCTTGTTCAGAAACCAAACCTGCTTTGCTATCTGAGTTGAATAACCCCAGCTAAAATAGAACCCACTGAATCTTCTAGCCAAGGAGGCGGCTGGCAGAGATGGAGGCTGGGGGATGGGCAGAAGCACATTTGGAAGCATAAAATTTCCCAGGGTCAGAGCGTTTCATTAGGAGACTTCTAGATGTGTTTAGCTCTCCAAAGACTCAAATGGAAGTCCAGAGAATTTACCAACTACAGTGAAATATTCTAGTGCATTAAAATCCTTTATCACCAGGAGCCCTGATGCCCATTAAGTTGTAAACAAGTTGTGTGTTGATCTGACAAATGCCTGGTGTTTTTTTGAGGGTGTGTGTGTTGTTTTTGGTTCATTCTATTTCATTTTTAATTAAAATCATTGCATTGATTTGTTTTTAAAATAATGGAGAAGACGCTGACTTTGTAGGTTGAGAAATAAATTATCGTTCGAAGGATTAGAGTGGCTCTTCTTTTGATTTTAATAAAGATTAGAAGAAAAAGAAGCACAAAGGAATGAATGCAGCTCCCCCAATATAATGAGTTAGAGTGCTGCCCCCTTGATCAAACAAAAGCACAAATGCATTAAACAAAGAGTGTAGATGTGCCAGACCATCTCTGCTCCTGCAAAGGATTTTTGAGGGGATTTGGAAAGTTGTAGCTTGTCCGTGTTCTGTTATTTCTGAGTATATGAAAGCCAGTACTCTGTTAGCTTATGTATTGTTTTTGTGTGTGCTTTGCTTGCTGGTAATAGAGTCTTTCTTTAAGAAAAGCAAGTGGGAGATAGCCTGGTCCTGGTTAATCTGTTCCCCTTTTCACACACAGACCATTGTCTGGGTATGCTTCCCAAGAGACACAGTCATTATGTCCTGGGCCCCCTCTCCCAAGTCGCCAGCCTGTACAAAAGGAACAGTACATCTTGGGAAGAGCCTGCTGGATTTCCATTTGACACTGGAGCTGTTTGGCTTTGTGGGAACCTCAATGCAAATTGTGCCCGTTCCCAAGGAGCAACCAAACAAAAGGGAAGAGAGAAGCAGATTTGGTTGTGGGCTTGTCAGTGTTCCTCTGGGCACCTTCTGCTCCAAAGGGGACGAGTCTGAGGGCTCCTGTTGTCTTTGTGGGTGACAGTAGAGCTCTAAACTTCAGTCCCTTTGGAGCTGCTGAGAGAAGGCTGAATTCCCAGACTAGGAGCTTTGTCCCTTTGTCCCTGTATCCACTGAGACCCACCACTCGAAAGCAGAGGTGTCCACATCCCTGTCTGTCAGCACACCCTGGGAGTTTCATCTGGACTTGTGTGATAGCTGTCTTTGCTGCATTGATGTCTATTTTTTTTCTCATTTATAAACATGGTCTCAACTAAATGAATTCACACAAGTACCTCTGATAGTCTCAGGTCTCTGTGTCCTCCATTTTTTTTCACTTTGATGGCTGGAAATAGAGGCCACGATTGTTTCTTAGGAGTGATTACTACTGGTGGTCTCCTTGTCTCTCAGCTTCTGCTTGCTTCTCGAATTGCTACAGTGTGGATGTTGCCCTTTGGTGCATCTATGACTTGACAGACTCAACAGTATGACCTTATTTGCTTATTTATTATCTGTTCATCAAGACCAGGAGCACTTTTAGGATGGAGGTCATGCTTTGCTCATCTTTATTCATGGAGTTGAATATATTCCAGAATAGTCCTGTTGTCATAGCTTCTCCTCTTGAGTTATGGGGGTGGGGGGGATAATGTTTTCTACACACTTGTCCTTGTACCGGGCCCAATCCTGGAAACATCCACAGACATTTACTTGTACGTCATCAAGGCGTTCTGAAGGGGGGGGAGGTTGAGGTCTAAGATACTAAGTAACTTACTCTGAATGACATAGCAAGAAAATAGTGGACAATGATCAAGGAGCTGGGCTAAAGGCATTTCTAGTCCTTGAGGCTAGTTTGGATATCCGTCAAACGTTCCAGGCATGACAGCCCTTTAAACAAATGAAATACTCACTGGCGAGGAGGGTGCAGTTTCCATGGACTTTGAAACTGTGGGGAAATCTACAAGGCTGATTCTTTTCTCCTTGACAGCTCTTGGATGTCATCATTAGAGAGACAATAGTAGTAACCATTTTTTTTAACTTGTTAATGGGAACCTGGCAGTGGTGGTACACACTTTTGATTCTAGCACTTGGGAGGCAGAGGCAGGTGCATCTCCGAGTTCAAGGCCAGCCTGCTCTACATTCCAGTTCCAAGACAGCCAAGGCTACACAAAGAAATACTGTCTCAAAAATAAATAAATAGAAAGGAAGGAAGGAAGGAATTATTAATGGGATATCTGATCTATTTTGCCAATGACTTGTATTAAATTTGTGAATCTCATAAATTCATTTGACCCTCAAAATAATCCTATAGGGGAGGTAATATCACTAGCCCAGTTTTATGGATGAGAACATTGAGGCACAGAAATATCAGGTTACTTGTTTGGGGGAATCACATGACTGTTGAATAGTTCAACTCAGAGCAAAACCCAGGGAGGTGTCATTCCACTACCCAATACTGTAACCACTATGCTGCATCAAAACTTGTTTCTATTTTTTCCCTGAAAATCCCGGGATTTTTCCATTTGCCAGGTGGTAAGAATAGCTTGCATTTTTGCCAAGGGCGCTCTAAGCTGAAATCGTTGAGTTTTCATTGCTTGTCTGTCCGATGGCCACGTGGCACCTGACTAGCTTGTTTCTTCCCTGGAGGGGGGACACCCTACATTTCCTATTCCTCCTACTACGCAAACCCCCAAACAAATTAAATTTCCAGAAACCACCCATCGTCTTCATGTAGTATCAGGACACTAAAGTGCCAGCTTTTTGTGACTCCTATCATAGTTTGATAAATGTTTTCCCTCCTGGTCCTTTGTCCAGTGAACTAATGTGGCATTTTCCTAAGCTGATTTGGTTGGTGGTGTTGTTGGCATAAATGCAGGTAGCACCTTAAATGTATTCTTTCTTAGCTTCACCATATTAGAGTCAGCTGAGCCATAGCTTGTGTATGTCCTTTCTTAAGTCACCTACCCACTTGGTACCAACAGATATTAGGGAGGTTCTGGAACTTAGAATCCCAGAGAACTCTGAATTTAGTATCTGGGGGTCACCTAATAAGTTATATGAGCTTAAGCAATCACCATTCACTACTCTTACTTCATTTTTTCCACCTGTAATCACACTCCTTAAGGTTCATGGGATCAACTCCAGAGAACTGTGAGAATTATTTCTTTTTTCCTTTTTGAGAATTACTTCTTGAAAGACTTTAAAAATATTTTTTTTGTGTGTGACCATGTTAATCCTAAATATTTTAGTTATGGTTGATCATCAAAGATCCAATATCCAAGTCAGGAAAAAGTGTGTTAACATACATTTTAACTGCTTTGGTTTATTTTATAATGTAGTTTGCATTTTGTATGTATGTGCATCGCTTGTATGTGATACCTAGAGAAGCCACAAGATGGCATCAGATCCTCTGGAACTACTATCACAGACAGTTGTGAGCCAACATATAGGTGCTAGGATTGGAACCTGGGTCCTCTACAAGAGCCCCAAATCTTCTTAGCCTCTAAGCCATCTCTCCAGCACCCAATAACAATTTTAATAATGTATTTTATTTATTCTTTGAGAATTTTATCCACACACAATAAATTTCAATTATATTTGCTCCCACTTCTCCTTTAACTCTTCCAATACCCACTCTCCCCATGTTTACCTTCCAATTTCACATACTTTTTTAAAAAAATTAGCCCACTGAGTCCAGTTAGTACTACCTATAACTCGTGGTTACAGGACATCATCAACATGTTAGTGACCACACTCTTGAGGAATGCTGATTCTTCTTCCCCTAGCAGCCTTGAGCTGTCAAGAGCTCTTCCACTAGGGATGGTGCTGGTGTGCCCCAGTCCCCAACCGATTATGGAATGTTGACTGGCTTGTTTCTTGCATATGTTATCACCATCACCACCACCACCACCACCACCATCATCAGTAGTAACAGTAGTAGCAGTTTGGGAGACAAGGCTTCTCTGTGAACCCCTGACTGTCCTTGAACTCACTCTGTAGACCAGGCTGGCCTTGAACTCACAGAGATCCATTGGCCTCTGCCCCTTGCATTTTGGGATAAAGGCATGTGCCCCTGCTGCCACTGGGCTGTTCTTGCATACCATACATTATTAAAAATGCCTTTTTACTCTCCTTCATACGCAATATATTTAAGTTACCAAACATAATCTTTTCCTGCAAGTTGCACAGTGATTTGTGGTTTTTCTAAGAGATTCTCCGTGGCTGTCCAGATTTATTTTTTAGGAAGTAGCCACCACAAAACAGGAAATGCTTACTCTTTGAAATGCTTCTAGCAAACTTCAGTATTTGTGTAACTACTTTGCTAGCTGTGTTACCGCCGCAGATATTAATACATGCTGTCACCTATTATAAACTTCTAGAGACACAGCCTAGGCAGGGCCCATCATGAGAGGAGTCTGATGGCTTCCTGGCCATAAGGACTCGGACTGCTGGTTCACAGTCAGAAGTATTAGAGAATAAGAGGGGGGAAAAAGAACATTTTTTATTCCTGAGCCAGAGTTCATTCAGACAGCACCAGGGTGGTGCTGATCTCCCTTAAACTCCCCCAGCCACTATATTCTGATGCTTTGCTAGTCATCCAAACCCTCTAGCACTTTTCTGTCTTTCTAGATTCTTCCATGACAGGTCAGATCACTAACATCTGCCCAAGTCTCCCAGATTTAGTGAACATCTGGGCTCGCTTGAAGGCATATTCTGAAATCAGATACCTTTTTAATCCTTCAAGTCTTCCACAATCCTCTGGCCCACAGTCTGAGCTGTAGATCAAATATTGCCATGAAAGAAAGCTATAAGATATATTTGTGAAAGGCTCCAATGGGCCTTCCATAAGAAATAAAATATTCTCTCAATGGTCAGGCCATGTAAGCTTACACAGCTGATTAAAATTAGATTTTAGCTTAAGCAGTAAAAGTTAGTGTTTTTTTAAAGAAGCATTTTGGGTTGAAATCGACCCGGACTTGATTCCTAGACCTTCTAATTATTGATGTTTGTATTTGTGTGTGTGTGTGTGTGTGTGTGTGCACGTGCAAGAGAAAGTTTCTTCCTCCCCCTGTTTCTTTATCATCAGTGGAGAGTCTAGATTCTACCTTATAGAGTTAT
This sequence comes from Ellobius talpinus, assembly GCA_001685095.1. Classification (NCBI taxonomy): domain Eukaryota; kingdom Metazoa; phylum Chordata; class Mammalia; order Rodentia; family Cricetidae; genus Ellobius; species Ellobius talpinus. Next base: position 14,208 of record LOJH01012567.1, read on the forward strand.
TACAAGACTTAGATGACATGATTTGCATTTATGATGGTGTATTGTACATAAGAAGCAGTTCCTAAGAGCTAACACTTGTTTTTTATTCGATGCATATGTCTGTAGTAACTGTTTTGTATAATTCTGTCTAACCTGTTCAGAGTTCCAATCTCTTTCTACGCTGTCAAGTGGTTTCAACTCATGACCTTTAATCCACCATTTATTTCTCAAGGTGTTCCTTCAGCTACAGATCATTGAATTTTTTTATTTCAACGACTAGATTTTTCATCTCTAGAAGTTCTAACTCATTCTTTTTTAAGGTTTATATCTTTTTCCAGTGTCTTATTTTTTACAGTTCTTTTTACACGATTAAACAATTTATTATAGTTCCATAATTCCTATGAAATTGCTTAATTTTGTTTTTTATGCTGATAGTTCATTTTGCAATAGTTTTTAATGTGAGAATCATGCTCAGGTTTGATTTAAAATATTTTCACATATAAGTGATGGTATTTGCTTCTTTTAGTCATGGCAGGTATACTAGAAGCCTAATATCTATTTTATAAAATGTTCTGGTTTCCAACCTGTCGGAAGATAAGGGTATTATAAATATTATAAATTAGAGCTCAGGTCCAACACAAGTACAAAGTATTGGCTATGCATTTCAGAGCATTAATGTCTCACCTGCAACCCAATTAAGAGAGCTGAGCTTCATGCTGGCGAGGATGCGGAGTGAGAGAAACACACACACACATTGCTAGTGGGAGTGCGCACTCATCCATCAAGACACTATGGGAATCAGTGTGGTGGTTCCTTAGGAAGATGGGAATCAATCTAGGTCAAGATATAGCATACCACTCTTGGGCATATACCCAAAGGTCACTTCATCCTACTACAGAGACTCAACCATGCTCATTGCTGCTCTCTTCATGATAGTTAGAAATTGGAAACAATCTAGATGCCCCTCAATGGAAGAATGGATAAAGAAAATGTGGTTTACACAACAGAGTATTACTCAGCAGTTAAAACATAATGACATCACGATATTTGTAAGCAAAAATGGATGGAACTAGAAAACAAACAAACAAACACACATTCTGAGCGAGGTATCCCAGACCCAAGAAGACAAATATGGTATGAATTCACTTACATGTTGGTAGTAGTTGTTAAGTCACTGAGAACGAAGCTACATCTACAGAGCTGTAGGGGATAGATAGAGTAAGGGGCTAGAAGAACAGAGAGATCGCCTTAGGAAAGGGAATTAAATAAATATGGATTGAAGTAGGGTGGCTGGAATGATGGTACCAAGTGGGGATGGGAAAGGGTTTTGTGGGAGGAAATACAGAAAGAAACAGCTAAAATTAAGGGGGATTTGAGAGGTAGTATAGAAACCTATATATACATAGGTGAAAATGATCCAAATGAAATTACCAAATAATGGGGAGACAGAATCCTAGTTAGCCATCTCTTGCCACCCAATAAAGATTCCAGTATCAGGATTGGGTTACACCTAACTGAGTTTTTGGTTAAAGAGGCACCATGGGAATCCCCAAGTAAGTCAGGCTGTTGTCACGACTATAGGTTATTCTCCAGAAACTGATAGCAAGATCCAATTGCTGAAGACAACAGCTATATCGGACATGGAGATGCAGAGCTGGTGCCTACTTAAACCTTCACCCCTACATTCCAAAATCTGTGGTACAGGAAGATACTCTCCACAAAGAGAAATGTAAACACCAGGCCACCCACAAACCCTTCACTGTACTTCTTGCAATATATGGTAGGGTAATAGTGGCAAGCTATAAAACAAAGTTTGTGGGCATAATCAAATAATTGATTTGACTTAAGAACCACTCCTCAAGATGTAACCCATACCTGACACTGCTTGTGGGACCAAGAACCTGAGATGAGAGACTCCAGGGACCCGGAAGAAAACCAAGTAATATTGGTCTAAAAATGGAGACTATTTTGTGATAAATTGACTCCTAATGGTATTCGGCTATATTCACAGATCAGTGCCTTTCTCAGCTCTCAGCAGAGAAGCTTCCTCTTGAAGAGGATGGGGACAAAAACAGAGACCCACAGTGAGACACTACACAGAGAGTGGGAGACTTTGGAACACTCCGCCTTTAAATGGGATCTCTCCATCAAGTCCCTCTCCTCAGAGCTCAGGAAGTCCCATGGGAGAGGAGGTGGAAAGAGTGTAACAGCCTGAGGGGATGGAGCACACCAAGAAAACGAGACACTGTAAATCAACATGATCAAAGTTCATACAAACGCACAGAGACTGCAGCAGCATCACAGGGCCTGCACAGGTCGGCGCCAGGTCCTCTGCCTATCAATTATGGCTTCCGGTGGAGCGTTTCTATGGGATTCCAGAACGTGTCAATGAGTAGGTCTCTCATTCTTATGCCTTCTCTTGGGCTCTTTTCCTTCTGTTGGTTTGTCTTGTCCAATCCCAAAGTGACAGATCTTGTTATGTCTTATTATATGTTATTTTGTTATATTAGAAAAAAAGAAGGAATGTACGAATAAATGAAAATCTAGCTACGAGAGTAAAGGTTAACAACTGAACTATCGCTTAGAGATGCTGGGAGAGGGAAAATCAGTTTTCTCAGTAAAATGACACTGTGTATACCAAGCACTCCAGAAGAGACCTCATGTTCAGGCGTAGCTGATCATCGTGTGATGAACTCCATATTGTTTTGTGTGTGCTGCTCTTATTTGGCACGGTTTGGAGGCATTTTTGTTGTTGTTGTTGTTTCTTGTTTTTTTTCTTTTTAAGCATGGTTCTGCTTTCTTGTTTTTGTTTGTTTCTTAAGAAAGATCTTAAAGTTGAGTGGGTGGGAAGAAGGAGCATCTGGAAGGATGTGGTGGAGGGGAAGAATGTGGTTAAAATATATTTAAATTGAAGATTGTTTTACATAATAAATTAAAATAATAAAAAATAAAATACATGAGAGATAGAAAATGAGAGAGAGAGAGAGAGAGAGAGAGAGAGAGCTTCCTTATTGTCTTCTCAAGAACAGGAGGATCATTATTTTTGGCTCATCTTTGTATTGTGCATGTTACTCTTCATGGATGTGGTTTTATACAAATTGTGTGTAAGTTATATGTCCCTCAATGTGAGTCAGCCCGAGACTCATTTCCTATCAAAGCAGGCACATTAAAATCCACGCTTCGAGATTACGCAGAGTCACCCCTGCCCTTTATCACCTCAGAGGACCTCCATTGACAGCAGACATTGCCACAGCTTTGCTTTTGAGCTTCATTTTGAACCCCTGACTTCTAGGGATTTCACTTGTGTGTGAGCTCAGCCAAACTTCTAAAGGGATATTTGCTTGGCATGATCTCACACTTAGGCATATTTGTGGAAGGTTTTTTTTTTCAAGGTATCTACTGTACATAATTCTGAGAGCTCAGATCTCAGAAGATTTTCTCCCATTGCTTGCTAAAGATAGCTGGTCCTTGCTGCTTTCTTTAGTATGCAAGTCTCATGACACTCAAGGGAGCTGCCTGGCACTAGGTCTATTCTTTCACAACACAGAGGTCCCCTTCAAGTCACTGTGATTTAACTGTTTCCTGTCTGTTAGGCATGAGTAATCCTTCAAGTGGCCTCTGTCATTTTAACCGAAATTACGAGGCTCTAAGCAATATCAAAAACAGTTTCCATTTCCCTCAATTTGTATGTTCCTGCAATTGGCAACATTTCTCTCAAGAGAAAAAGAGAAGGATTTGATTAGATAGGTGAATACTCTTACTCATATGAGAATTACTTGGAAAATTTGGTTCTGACTGAAGAAAAAAAATGCTTGCATTCACTGGGTCATATGAATTGTGGAAGACAGCACCACTTTTAGTGCTTGGGGTAAAATGACATAGAATTCCTCTCCAGGAAATGATTGGTCATTTCCATTGCTTAAGCTTTCTTGGTTTAACAAAAAAAAAGGAATTATTAGGTAGACTGGGAACTGAACCCAACACACACACACACATATTCCCCCTCTCTCTACCAGAATTTTTTTTTTAATGAGCTTCAGATCTTCTCAATAAAAGTCATCAGTCCTGTGCAGTCCAGACGGTTTCTCTGTTTGGCCTGGGAGATGTGTCTGTTTTGTTTCATGTCACCTCATTCTGCAGTAAATTGTGGCTTCTGGAGCATGGGGCAGGATAATTACTGTGCTACTCTTTAAGGGGTTTAAGCTTCAAGATCGAAGGAGCAAAGTGTTTTCTGACTGGCAAGAGGACACGGGATTATTTTATGTTAGCTAACGATATATTAGGCATGAAGGAAACGTTGGCTTTGGACTTGCTCAGAAATGAACCTCAGTCCCCTTTGTATAACCCACGGACAGTGTGGCATTTGGCAAGCTAGTAAAACGTCTCTGAGTCTCAAACCCATGAATTAGAACCACTTTGCAAGGCATGTGAATTTCTCACGTGAGAAAGGCCTGCTTCGGGGCTAGCATGATTCTGTAGAGAAGATTTTCAATGTTCCAACGCAGGCTCATTTTCAGCTCTGACATTTTCTTTTGCTGAAAACGTGGACATTGCCGCCTACCTTGAAAAGCTGCTTTGTGATTCAAGCTCCTGAGAGAAACGATCTTCAGGAAACACTAGGCCAAGGATTGTTTTTGGTTAGCACAGAACTTGGACTGGTAAACATCACCAGTAATCCCGTTCCCTTGCTCCTTGCAAGGCTCAGGAATGTGACTCAGTGGCCTGGAGAGACCTGACCGGTCCAGACCAGACTAGACCAGTCCAGACCAGACCAGACAGGTCCCGAGCAGAACAGACTGGTCCAGGCCGGTCTCGACCAGAACAGACCAGTCCAGACTGGACCGGACCAGTCTCGACCAGTCCTGACCGGTCCAGACCAGACAAGACCAGTCCGGACTGGTCTCAACCAGTCCAGACTGGACCCAACCGGTCTCTACCAGACCTGACTGGTCCAGACCAGACCAGATGAGACCGGTCTCAACCAGACCAATCCAGACCAGCCTCAACCAGACCAGACTGGACCTGACCAGTCTCGACCAGTCCAGACCGGATCAGACCGGCCTTGACCAGACCTGACGAGTCCAGACCGGACTAGACCAGTCCAGAACGGACTCTCGACCAGACCAGACCGGACCAGACCAGGCTGTACTGCACTCGCAATTGTCACTTGCACAGTGAAGGACATTTTAAGGATGATGTGGCTTCAGTGTCGGATAAGGCCAATTGCTCAGGTTCCCACCTAAGTGACATGGCCCCTTCATTCTCTTTTCATTGGGTTTTCTAGACAGAGAAGTTATTGGAAGCAAGGGATGGCTGCAGGCCAGCACACCACTTCCTGGCTGCCACATGGACCTCCCAGGGAGCTTCCCATCTTACCACTCCTGGAGCTGTGACAACAGGACCCAGGCAAGAGGCTACTGGCTCAACCTGGCCATAGATTCCTGGGAGACCCCTGGAATTTCTGGAGACAGACTGGGCTCTGTCAGCAGCCCACAGCCTGGAGAAGACTGAACAAGGCAAGGCTAGATGACAGGCTGTAACTCTTGCGCCTGCTCCCTGCCTGAGGCTTGTGGTTTTAAAGCTTTAATCGCTGAGATCAGAGCCATTCTGTTTTATTATAGTGCCAAAAAGGGCCACCCCAGCCTAGCGCAGTAGATGCAGCTCCTTCCAGAGGCCTTCTGCCAGGCCTGGATGAGCCGTGGCTGCCCAGGTCCAGAGCTTCCTGCCGAGTCTCTGTGTTTCCCTTCCTATTAAATCCTCCCTCGGCTCACAAGGCCTCTCTGCGTTCCCATCTCTCCAGCTCTGGCTTCTCTAAAGGCTTCAGTGTTTCCTCAAATTAAGGGACCCAGCTGCTCGAGGCTCTTTGTTCAGTGTCTCCAGGATGACCTTTCAGATAATTCGTCCCCTCTCACAGGGGCTGAGCCTAGCTGGTATTTAGACTCGGAGCTTCCTTGGCTAATCGGAATTTATTATCCTCTTTGTTAGAGGACTCTGAGGTTCTTTTTCTCCATGGAGGGCTGTCTTCTGGGTGAGTGATACATGGGCTGGCTCTGGCTGGCTGTCTAGTCCTGGCAAGCCCAGTTTCCAGGTTGGGTCTCCATGGGCCCCAGAGACTCTGTGTGTGTTTGTGCATGCATGCTTGCTTGGCCATGGAAAATTAAAGCTTTTGGGCTCCGTTCAGCACCATTCTGGGTTATAGGAATGCGAAAGAACATGGAGTCAATGCTCTGATGGCCCTCTGAGCAGTTAGCCTTTCCAGCTGGCTTTCCGAGAGCCGCTTAATGACCTTGGTATAACAGATTAAAACTTGTTTAGTGATGCTTTATTGTGGGAGAATAACAGAAGATTGACCATTTTAATTATTTTTAAATCAAGAGTACCATTCAATGACATTCAGTAATGCACACCTTGCTATCCACATCAGAAAAGTTGCCACCATCCCAAACTGAAACCCTACATTTATTAAGCAATAACCCCTCCACTTATCTCCTCTGTAGCAATATTTCATTTGTATTTTCATAAATACAGCTTGCCTGGAGATCAGAGAGTAAAACAGGCACACTGGTCAGTAATACAGACTAGGCAGTGGTGGCACACACCTTTAATCCTAGTAGCCACACTAGTTAGCCATAGATGCCAGGCGGTAGTGGTGCATGCCTTTAATCCCAGCACTAGAGAAAAATATAAGACAGGAGGAGACAGGTCTCAGCTCAGTCTCATTCTAAGGATTCGTGGAGGCAGGGTCACCCTTTCGGTCTGAGATAGAGGTAAGAGCCAGCGGCTGACTGCTTTGCTTTTTGATCTTCAAGTTGAACCCCAATATCTATCTCTGGGTTTTTATTATTCATGCTACACTCCTCCCGTTCTTCTTTCTGTCTCTGTGAAGCTGATTGTTACAGGTCCTCCACATAAGTAGTTTCATATAGTATTTATCCCCTTGTGTCTAACTTATTGCATTTAACATCATGTCTTCAAGGTTCACCATTTTCCACACGGTCAGTATTTCCCTCGTTTACAAGGTGAAGTGGTAGTCTCGTTACGTGGATACATTCCATTCTGTGTATCCAGTAATCTCTTCATTCATTTGGCTGGGTTCTGCTTCTTGACTATTTTGAGCATTCTACGTAGGAAAATTTGAATAGAAATACGTGTTTGATCCTCCTTTGAGCTCTGTAGGGCTATGCCCGGAAGTGTTATTACAAGATTATATGATAGCTCTGTTAGCACATTTGTTTTATAGATGCTGCATTTCCTGTAACAGTGTTGCCACTTTACACTCCCATCAGGGACAAATCAAAGTTCCAATTTCTCCACATCTCCCCTGACTCCTGTGTTCTGTTGGGTTTTACTAAATGGTCATAATAAAGGGTGTGAAATCAGGTGTTCTTTTCATCTGAGGATGATACAAATAAGAGCTGCCTGGGGCTAGAGAGCTGATTCTGTAGATAAGAGCAATGGTTGCTTTTAAAAGGACTCGAGTTTGGTTCCTAGCACCCACATGGTTGCTCACACTTGTCTGTAACTCTAGTTCCAGGGTATCTGACACCTCTTCTAATCTCTGTGAACTCCTACATGCACATGGCACACAGATGTACACCCAGGAACATACATACATACACACACACATATATAAAACAAAATAAGACAAATATTTAAAAATAAGGACTACGGTTGCTTGCATTTATTAAATCCATGCACTGTACTAAGTAATGTATTTTGTCATTGAATATTCTTTTTTAGTATTTTATATCTTATTATTTTTTGTGTGGGGTGTTTTGCCTGCATATATATCTGTGTGTACCATATCCATACAGTGCCTCTGGAGGATGGAAGATGGTTTCAGATCCCTCTGGGAGTGGAGTAATAGATGATTCTGAGATGTCATGTGGGTGAAGGAAACTGAACCTGGGTCCTTTGTGTGAGCAGCCAGTGTTCTTAACTGTTGAGCCAATTTTTCTGGCACCCATTGAATTTTCAAAACAATGTGTATAATTTGTTTGTATCTCTATGTTACACAAGGGGGAATAAAAAGTAAGAAAAGCTGGATTACTTACAAAAAAACCCCAAAAACCCAAATAACTGAAAATCAGCAGAAGTTAGATTTAAGGGCAGTCTTCTTAAAGTCCTTGTCTGTGTTCTTCCAACCACATAACTCATTTTCTAGCACCTAGTTGTGTCTTAGAGGGGAACTCCTCCCATCCCAACTCCCACCAGTTACCACCAACTCTAGAACCATTAAAGTCTAAAACCCGAAGGCATCCCAAGGAGATGGAACCTTAGGAGATTGGGAAGTTCCTTGTGAAAAACTCACATAGACAAATAAGCAAAGAAGTCACTGAAAACACAGTTGCCTGAGAAACAGTCAAGGTTTTCTAGAGCCTCTACTCCATATGATATATGCCCCCTGCATCCCGAGACCACAGAGGAAACAAGACATAGACTCTTTCATCAGGGAGCACACTACCTAGTGGGACAGATGGCTGTTTATGTAATTATAGTTCAAGACATTCTGGACTGTGGTGGAAAAGGTGATCACGATACAGAGAATTCTAACCAGGGATTAAGGGTAGGACCTTGGGCTCATAAATGGTGGACATAATAAACTCCATCCTTACAGCATGGGCAATGGAATTCAAGAGGCCTGCAGCATGATCTTTCTTACTAAAGGAGTGGTGATGGAAGAAAGGGAAGCATATTGTGTGTTGGAACAGAAATGTGAAGTCATGTAGGAGAGATTGCACATGGCCTACATGAAGTGATTAAATATTACAATGCATCTTGTAAGTAGAGAACATGATAAGGATGGTCAAAACAGGATTGGAAATACAGACACAAGATGATCCACACTCAGAGCCTATTTGTCTTATTAAGTGTTTGGATTGGTCTTGTAGTTGACAGGAAATAGATCTTTATTCGTTTAATGCAAGTGATGATGAACGAATTATAGAGACTTGTTATCAAGATTAACCATAAAGATACCAAATACAAACCTACTTTACATGGTTATTTCCTTGCCATCTGCCAATATTATATAATACATGGCATGGTTTATTCACTTGACTTTAACAATGCCTCTTTATAATGATTATCCCATTTTACAGATGAGAAAAGTAAGATTATACAGAAAAAATCTCATATAATGTCATCGTTTTCAGAGTAGAAGTAACTAACCAGGGCTGTAATTAAACTAAATCTATAAAACTGGTGAAGAATTGAAAAAAAAAGTTACTGTGAAGCAAGCTGTTTAGAAGGTCAAAGGTCAGGAGATCTAGCAATAGTAAGTGACTAGACTTAGGGAAGGAGCAGAAGAGGATAGCAATGGAGGCTTCCAGGTGTCCAGACATCATCTGAGATGATGAGGAGGAGTACCAGAGCGAGGAAGGAGAAGACAGTGGGGTCTGCTTGGGTAAGTTGTACAGAATTCATATATTGGTCAAGGAAATATTTTGAAATAGGAATTTCCATTCATTATCATGTTTGATGAAACTTTCATTGATACCTAAGTCAGTGATAGTCTAAGTATATATCATATATATTTCATATAAACAAATTAGACAATATAGGTTATTTGAGGCAAATTCCCCTTTATAATGGTGTAAATCAATGGTTCTCAACCTTTCTAATACTCTGACCCTTAATTCAATTCCTCATATTGTGGTGACACCCCCTTCATAAACTAATTTACAATGCTACTTCATAACTGTAACTTTGTTACTGTTACTAATCATAGTGTAATTATCTGTTTTCCAATGGTCTTAGGCAGCCCCTGTGAAAGGGTCCTGACAACCCACAACTTGAGAACTGCTGGTATAAATGAATGGCTGAAAAGCTTGGAAACAGCTAATGCTATATAATATAGACAAAGATCTCAAGATTAAAAGCACATTCAGGATGAAGCATTTCCTAAACCATGCAGATATTCTGTGATATGTGGTTTGACTGCTCAGTAATTTCTACACAGCCTGCATTCTCTCTTGTCAGTGGGTCTATTTCATTAATTATGTTTGCCCAATATTCTTGTTTTGTCTCAGTTTTTTGGTCCTCATTCTTACAATGGTTACTTAACTTAAACTAGCCATAGTTTACTAATTACAGTAAGTCATCTTCCTCTAAAATCAGCCATAAGAAACCAATCCCTATGGAGTCTCTGAGGAAAGCAATTGGCGATGGTGTCTCTCTTTGCCATTTAATTGCTTAAAATCTCCAAGTGTGTCTATGTTGTGCACTGAGCACTAAAGACCTTAGGCATATTATGTAGTTATTGACAATGGGATGTTGTAAGGAGGCTGCTTGTTTGTTTTCTGGCTGCCCGGCAGCTCATACCCAAAATAATCACACAGAAACTATATTATTTAAAACACTGCTTGGCCAATTACTTGGCTGTATT